>JAODFW021167352.1:0-15819 GCA_027575235.2 Palythoa mutuki | reverse complement strand
TTCTGAATGCAAAACTTCAGAAATTACTATTCCAACCTACCAAGACTCGAACGCACTTTTTTAATCTATGATTACTACTAGTTTAACAATTATTCCATGAACGCGCAATGGATATGAGGTGATAGATAGCTGACGAGGCGCGAAGCGCCTAGTTGGGTATTTTCACCTCATATCTAACAAGACGTGAGTGGAATAATAGTGTTTTATTATATTTATTCGATTTTGAACAATTGGACACTTAGAAATTATAGTCAAATTCTATTGAACTCTATTTCACTTTTACAAAACACACGAAAAATGACGTTTCCATATTCGGTCATTTGGTATATGAGCTGACAACCGACATTTAGTGAACCATTCAGAACGCTAGAAACGCAATATTCGATATAGGAAATTTAATAAAATCTATTATTCCAATTCCGCAATATCGGCATTATTTTACAGCGGTTTTCTGCATGAAAGAACATGGAAACGAGGTTGACGGGCCAACATTATGTCTTTTATGTCCCGAGGGACTCATTTCGGTGTATTTTCATGTAGAAGCCGCTCTAGCGAATTACTTACTTTGCGGACTTCGAATAACAGCGCTATTGTGTTTTTTTTGTCTAGTACATTTTTTTTGCCTTGCATGAATTGCATGACTATTTACAAAGATAATAATAATAATAATAATAATAATAATAATAATAATAATAATAATAATAATGATAATGAAGTTCAAACTACTAAAAAGAGCTTACAATATTAAAAAGTTCTTATAATATTAAATTATATAAGGAATCTATTTCCTACTCATGCTAGGGAAAAAGGTGGAACTAAAGCGTTAATTTAAGTACGCGATTTTACTGCAGAAAAACACGCTGGCTTCTCAGATTATACGGATATTTGTTCTTGGCCGATAACAGATGATGGAGCTTGTGTTCGGGTTCAGAAACCACCTGATAAAAGAACTTCTGGCAGTGATTGCTACGTCTAACCTCCAAAGTATTTATCTTGAACAATTGTAATGAGTCCGTATAAAAAGAAATATTTTGAGTTTCATTTTAAAAGAGTCTATGTTTTCTGACAGCCTGATTGACAGAGGGAGTTGGTTCCATAGCTTAGGACAGGCACATGCAAAAGTACGATCTCCACACGTGACAGTTCTTGATCTAGGAACAGGCAAGTTGTGGGAACTTGAGGAACGGAGAGAACGGGCAGGTTTATAAACAGATAACAGGTTCGAGAGATAATCAGGGGCCAGACCATGGAGTGCTTTATAGGTATTGAGGAGGAGCTTGAAGATAATACGCTCTTGTACAGGAAGCCAGTGAAGACCAATAAGAATAGGTGTGATATGTTCGGACTTTTTAGATTTCATGACAAGTCGTGCAGCGGAATTTTGTAATCTTTGCAGTTTGAGAATTTCATTGGAAGGCAAGCCATAGAGTAAGCCATTACAGTAATCCAGTTTTGAGGATATAAAAGCATGAACGATCCTTTCAGTGTCCTCCTGAGAGATGAATTTCCTGATTTTACCGATTTGACGTAGAGACAATGAGCCAGATCTGCAGATGTTATTTATATGAGTATGAAGAGTGAGGGTGGCGTCAAACGTGACTCCAAGATCTCTTACTTCTGTCGCTGGTTCAATGATGGCAGTGCCGACTCTGATATGGGAGATACTGTCAGAAGGCGTAAAGCGGGAGTAGAAATGTATGACTTCAGTCTTTGTCGGATTGCATTTAAGACCATTCTGAGTGTTCCATTCTATAACTTTATCAATACATTGTTCCAAATGTTCAAGACCAACAGCACGGTTACTTCGTTTCAGGGTTACATAAAGTTGAGAGTCGTCCGCGTACATCATTGCATCTATGCCATGAGCTGTTATCACATCCTCGAGTGGAGCATAGTATAACGAAAACAACAGTGGCCCCAACACAGAGCCTTGTGGAACGCCGCAACCAACGAGTCTTCGGTTGGAATACGTTCCATCAACCACCACAAACTGCTTTCGATCTCTGAGATATGACTTCAGCCACTTGAGGGCAAGGCCTGAGATGCCATATCGCTTCTCCAGTCGATTGATGAGTGTGTGGTGGTCAATGGTGTCGAAGGCTGCAGATAGATCTAATAACACTAAAACACACTCGTATTGGTTGTCAATTGCACTGTTGATATCGTTAAACACTCGAAGCAGTGCCGTCTCAGTACTGTGATGCCTTCTGTACGCAGATTGCAGGTTTGCATATAGGTGATTATCCACGGGATAGTTGTCTAACTGGTCGGCGACTATTCTTTCAGTCGTTTTAGAGAGAAATGACAAATTACTGATAGGCCTGAAGCTGTTGTCGTCCTCCGGATCTAAGGTTGATTTCTTTATACTGGGACGGACAAGTGACTCCTTTAATTTTGATGGAAAATAGCCTTGTTCAAGAGAAGAGTTGATGATTGTAGTAATAATAGGCAGGAGTGCATCAATACAGCCTTTCAAAATCCAGGTTGGTATAGGATCGAGCTGACATGATTTAGCTTTTGATGACATTATGATATTTTTTACATCATTCATTGAAACCGATTGAAAACATGTTAGGGCTGCATAACAGGATTTACAAGCTTCAGTTGTCGATGTCGAGACTGACGCGATTTCAGATAACTCACGACGTATTTTGGCAATTTTAGAATGGAAATGTTCACTGAATCTCTCGGCCAGCTCTTTGCTCGATTCATGTTGGGGTAGAATTGGGGATGCTTTCACGTTCAGCAATTCGTCAACAAACTTAAACAACTGATTGTGACTCGAATTATTGACTTTCTCTTTAAAATAATCAGTTTTGGCGGCTTCAAGGTGTGAGATATATTTTTTGCATATTGTGTGATACATTTGCCTGTGAACAGTAAGATAGGATTTTACATTTTAGAAAGGAGTTCTTTTCAGTTTCGCTGCACATAAACTCTCAAGAGATGCTTTCAACACTCGAAGAAAAAATTGCCCTTGCACCCATAAAAGGTCTTACAACAACGAGCAAGTGAAGAAGGGTTTTGTAAAACTATCACGAAATAGGCAAACAGTAAGAAGTTTGAACGTTAGAAGATTTTACTCGTACAATAGTCTAACATAGCTCATGCTGTCGTTAGCACGTAATAAAACGGTGAGTTTAATGCCAACAAGCTTGCAGAGTTCCGATAATTCGGTTAACACCAAAATTTTTTTCTCTCATCTAAGTTTCACCATCTCTCCCCTCCCTCCCTTATTTGTTTTGTTTCGTATTGTTTTACCTGAAGGGTCTCGGTGTAAATCCCAATGCCTGAGCGGTCTTGGGAGTTGTACCAGCCAGCGTTGACGTCTTATCACTTCTTCCATAACGACGTTCCTCTTTGTGACTATCAATATTCTTAAACTTATTAACAACTTGTTCAGTGCAAGACGACAACATTGTAACTGCAGTGACTGGGTCGCCATGTAGCAGGTCTTCAATCATTTTCAAGACTTCAAGAAGCTCTGTTTCGCGTCTGTATGTCGTATAGCCGTAATACGAAACACAATCCAACTCGTTTTGTATTGTGCCTATAAAATCAACATGTTTTAGCTAAACACTTTCATGGTAATAACAGAAATATGTAGTAGTTATGCAACGCTTTCGAGTGGGATACCGCGGAATATGCCACGTGTCACTTATATTTTACGTATACACACGAGCATTTAGGCAAGTGTGTATACATAAGAAGAAAATAAAAGTGACAAGTGGCATTTTCCGCGGTATCCCACGAGAAAGCGTTGCATAACTAATTTATTCCATGCCTACATCTTTGAAACTTCTGCTAAAATTGCCGGAAGATTTATGAAAATAAATGCAATTTCTTGAAACATTCGGAAATCTTAGAAAATTTTTCGGAAACGATTGAAAATTGTTTCTAAGGCATTTTTAAGACTTAAAAATTTTCGGAACATCTTCGGAGATATTCGGAAGTGTTTGGAAAGCTTTGCATATTTTTTGAAAATCTTCAGAAATAGTTAGAAAACATTTCTGACGCATTTTTAGGAATTTGAAAAATTTTCGGAAAAATTTTTGGAAATCTTCGGAAGTGTTCAGAAATTTCCGGAAAACTTCAGAAATGTTCTAAAACCATTTTTAAAGCATTTTTGCGCTTATCAAAAATTTTCGGAAAATCTTCGGAAGTGTTCAGAAATGGTTCGAAATGATCGGAAATAATCAGAATTATTCTGAAACTTTCGTAAGAGTTGATATTAATTTTAATTAGTAAATTTAATACTAATTAGACTTGAGTCCATGTTATAGAGCATAGTCGTGTTGCGTGAGTAATGACGGGAAGGTTGAGTGAATACTACCCGTTGCATACCGCAGAATATGCAATGGCAATACTGTCCTCTGATTGGCTGTATTTTTCATGGCATGGGATAAATAATATGCAGATTAAACAGGAGATATCCAAATCAAATTCTTCGTACAACCAAGTGTTACATTTTTACTTTTTATAATGTCAGTCAAGAATTAAAAAGAGAAATCCATCGGATGTCCACTTCAATTCATATGACTTCCTTTCCCAAATGGGTATAATCTTTGTAAGTAAGAAATACCAGAACTATTTGAAGACCATGAATGTTTAATTCAATTCAACTTTTATTCAGCACTGTCTTATAAATTGTTACAGTACTGTTTTTTTATTTCTGAAAGTAGAGTTAGGGTTAGGGTTAGATAGCATCAAGGCAAGATGTTTCCACCAGATTATAGAATATTAGATGAAATAGGTGCAGCTATAGTGAGGTGGCATGATCGGCACAGTGGTAACATCCCTGCCTTCTAACCCCAAGGTCCCACTAGGTTTGATACCCGGCTCAGCCGAGTGTTGAACATTTGTGTGGTCTTATTTTCTGCCAAAGTTGACTTAGCTTTTTATCCTCCCGAGGTTGGTAAATGATTACCAGCTTCTGCTGGGAGCTAACCTGCAGTGGATTAGTGTCCCATCCAGGGGGAGTCAATGACTCTCATCTGCTTAACATTATAGAAATTGGAGATAAGCATCGGCTCCAATGAGCCACTTAGGCTCGTATAAAAAGGATTAAGCGTAGATAGTGAGGTGGTTTTTCCGTTATCCTTGGAAATATTGAAATACTGAAACTGAAACTGAAACTGAAAATATTATTTAGGCCACTGGCACTGCTGGTTGCAGGTTTCAGAAATGTTCCCCAACTCCTGATGGGGATGCACATCAGTTTAGAATAGGCAGAAATTATAATCGATTAAATGATGTTTTACATCCATGCACATAAAATTAGCTCAAACCAGCTGAGCACATTTCATTTAACAAAAAAGTAAACAAAGTATTTTTAATCCCTCCAAATTTTAACATAATTAAACAACAATTGTGGACAAATTTTGTCATAGATAAAAAAACTGATAAAGCAAATTCACAAGATCGAATCATTAACCTGAAGTCTGAAAGAAATAGAAGACAAAGGCTTATTTTCTATGTTATGCACAAAGCACGTGAACAAATTCAACAGACATTGTGTAAATAATTTTATATTTAGTGTTACCAGTGGCTGTGGCTCTTAAACTTATAAAAGTAACATAAAATCCGACGCTACATTATTACTTCTTTAATTGGTTTGTATTTCATTCCAGTTTATTTATCTCCGGGTTAAAATTTGTTTTGATGCATTCTTTTACCGATAGCTGCTCAGCAAAAATTGTACGAGGTCCAAAATTCTTTCATACAAAAATTATCGACGTGGCGAAATTTGTAAACATAGATCCGGAAGTAGAACGTGCTAACGACATTGTTTCAACTAAAATGATTGACATAAAAGTTGTCCTAAAAAAATTATTTGTCCATATTTGGGGTTTTCACCTGTTTTTTTGCTTCCGTTTTGCATAAGTTATTCCTTATTTGGAGTTTGTGGACTAACTGCACTTGCGCACATTAACTAGCCCGTTTGGAGGGAGAAGAGGACATTCTGTTCTGTTTGTGGTAAGGGATTTTTTTTGTTGTACTTGTCTCCAGATGTTGGGTTGTCTGAATTCATTTCAAGCTTTTGTTGCCTTTGGCAAACTCAGTAGGTATCCTTTCTTTTCATTTCGTGGTAATTTACTATGAGTGAGGTGTGAAGTAGGTGCTGTGCTTCATCTCAAATCGAAAAGGGGTACCAAATTTGTTTGACTTGGCGTTTGGCGTTGGTCATCAAGGACAGTAAACATTTTTTTAAATTCGTTGTTAGACTATGTTAAGCAATGTTTAACAACTTTATTGGCATCTTTGTTTTTACAGCGTTACTGTTGCTTCATTACAATAATTTATTTCTCTCCAGCAAAGATATCGGTTTTTTCAGATTCCAGATTTGAGGGTCCACTTAGCTGCCGACGGAGGACGGAGGAAAACTGGGAAATGTTAAAAAGCTCCTTAAAAACTCAGAAGAGATTTCTTCGACGTCGTCCATTCCACGATGCAAGCTCTAAAAAGAAAATCCCCCGTATTTGGTAAGTCCTGTTATAGCTCAAATGATCAAATGAGCGATACATTTGGCCTACGTGCAGGCAAACTATTAAAAACCTGTTGAATGTTGTATATTTTTGAAGTGAAAGAAAATTTACTCGGTAGTCGGTAGTTGTGGAAATTTGAGAGAGCTTCTGAGGCGTTTCATAGTTTCGTTGATAGAGCGCCTTGAACATGCGTTATCTTTTTCTATGATTCTTTGAAATTTTATTCTAGTCATTTTTGTCTTTGCGACGATGGTAAATCAATACTTTTTAGATAATCATAATAGATTTATAAATACATTAATATTGTGGTAAACCCAATTATACTGAATACCGGAAGTGTATTGTTGTAAGTACCGGAAATGCGGCGCTTTGTTCCATGATATTATTTTCAAGGAAGTTATATAATTAGTGTTTTTCATTTAGTTTTTAGGGTCTTCAGGTCAACTTTTTTGATAATTGCTAGAAAAATTTAATCAGAATATATAGCAAAATAGTCATTCTGTTTTTGTAGGGTTTGCAAATGTCATTCATGAGTTGGTTGAGGCAAATGACAAGAATTTGAAAATTTTCCGTGTCCATGGGAGTGGTAACTTGGAGGCATCTGATATAAAGAAAAAAAGTACATTATATATAGACTTATGTGACAGAAAACTATCTGCGGGGAGAGAGCAAAAGCAATGACGGGATGTTTTTTACAATTTTATGTTGGCCAGGATGGGACTATCAGTTTTAGTTTAACTCAAATTGAAAATCCCTGCCAATTGACTGCATTTCCACACCTCTCCTCCCCCCAGGTTTGACAAATAGGTTGTATTATTTAAGCTTTTCCCTTAGATTAGCTCAGGTTTTATAGCAGTTTGCATCACATAATGTTTGCTTTAAGTATGCCTGTTGTGGTCTCAAATATAATGCTACTTGGATAAGCTTAACTTTTTTTTGGCATATAACTTGTTTTGCTAGTTGAAACACTTCTAAAGCTCATTTCTTTGTAAGTGGAATTAACTGTAGTTTTTAGATGGTATGTTTTGGCTACTGTAAGTGATATTTTAGTTTGTGGCAAATATTGAGTGAAAATTTTGAGTTCATAGGTAGAGGTAAATTTTTTTAGTGTGATTTAATGATAACT
The DNA here is from genome assembly GCA_027575235.2 of Palythoa mutuki. Lineage (NCBI taxonomy): Eukaryota > Metazoa > Cnidaria > Anthozoa > Zoantharia > Sphenopidae > Palythoa > Palythoa mutuki. Next base: position 8,208 of record JAODFW021167352.1, on the reverse strand, counting down.
TGTAGATCTTGTAAAAAGTTTAGGCTTTAGAATCTCGGTGTTGGATTTTACAAGATTCAGTGAACTGTGCTGCTCATTAGACTGGCTAACAAGTGATACAAAGTTTGTCATGTAGACAATGACTTGATTAGGTCTATTATGTGAACTTCAGCCAAACTCTTTGGAAAGTTAAATGTTTATACATGAAGTGAACCCACATGTTTATCCGGTTCAGTGTTGTCATTTTTTATCACATTTGTTTTTCTTTCTGATTCTAGATGTTTTTAGAAGACATAGCAAAATGTCTTAATATATTTTAATATTATTTGATATTTCTCAATGGCACTATCTAAACTTTATAGCATCAAATTTGTTGGCAAATTATATATATTTATAAATTTTGTGTATCTATTTCCACAGCAATTGATATGAATATTTGCCCAACATAGGCAGTATTTGTTTTAGATTATCAGGTAACCACAGATAAAATTGTACTCATGAAAAGAGCTTAGTTATTTTAGACCCTTTGAAAAATTGTGGTGGTCAATAGTTCTAAAATTTTAAATGCTAATCTGCCTGAAAAGTTGAATAATAATATTTTTGTTGCAGTGCAACCAGCCAGCAATTTCCTGAACATTATAACTACGCAAATATAGAACCTATACGGAATCTAAATAACTCCACTAGCTGGCATTTTTACTTTAGTTCTTTTCATCGTTAAACAGATTTTAAAATGTTTTGATATTTAAAGAAAGTGTGTTAATCAGCCATAGCCCTATCACTCCTAAAAGTCGCTTTTTCGTGTTTAATTTCATGTTCTAACTTCCTATTTGACAATCTTTTATTTTAGCGAAAGAACTTGATATACATTTAAACGAAAAATTTATTTTTCGTCTTTGTTTTGTAGGAGAAAATCCAGCGTTTTTACAACGCAGAAAACGACGAAAACTCGAAGAAAACGACTTCAAACAGGCGTGAGTCGCAATATTTGGATGTTTGTGATGAAATGACGAATTCTCCTTTGTGGATCGTTTGCTTTTGACATGACCTATTGTTCTCTGAGCCAATGAGACATTAGTCGTTAGAGGGTGGTTCCTCTATTGATGCAAACTGCAAGCATGTGATATCTGCACGCGGTGTTCGCTTCTCCACAACTTTGAAGTGAAATTTTACCCCGCCATTTTGAACAGTGGGAAAGCTACAGATTTTCGATTGGGAGGCGGTCTTCTTAACGTTCTGAGTTAACCAAAATTTGTTCAAATGGTGTGGAAAACCTCCATCTAAAGGGGCCTTATACCAGTGGCAGTGTAGGGTGTGGAAAACGTCGAAATTTGGAAGAGAAAAGTCGGTGTTTTTGCATAAATCAAGTGTTGGTTTGTTCAACATCGAGGATTAGAACACGCACCACCACCGAGACGTGGCGGTCACGTGCTCCAGCGAACTAAAAAAACCTATCATTCTTCTTGGTTTTACGAACATCAACATATAAAATACACACTACATTTGTGTTCCGATCATCGGTGATTTTTGTTGCCAATCATTTTTCTTGGTCTAAGAAAATGCGTTCAGGCTGGACGTGTTTTCTTCACCAGTTGTCGCAGTTGTAAAGTAATGGTTGATGGCTCAAATGGCTCCTGCTCTCACCGAGGCGAACGCTTCGCCGGGATCATCAAGAAAAAATTCCGTGGATCGTTACTGTTCTTCCACTTCTCCGGAGGAATTTAGGGAGAACAGTCCAGGTATTGGGGTGGATTTAAAGCTACTTTCGCAAAACGGCATTGTGCGATTTTTGGGTGATAGTAATACTAATAACATTACAAACACAACACAGTCTGTTGAGAAGAACACACCCAAAGCTTTAAGACGCAACGAGGAAGTTTGTAAAAAAATTGACATGCCAAACGGAGATCACAATGAAAAGCTGGATGAATTACTTATTGACGCAAGAATTTCTGTCAGGACAGCCGTAGAAAGTCCGAACACGGCGGTCGATCTCTCGCGGAGGACATGTGCTTCGACGAGAACGGAGACTACACCGGCTGGTACGTGCAACACAGAACATGACGAGAGTATTTCTAGGCGAGTTACACAGCATCCTGTGGCGGTATTTGAGTCCACTCAGGCCTTGTTTGATAGAAAATATAAGAAAGTTTTTGATCAACAGCCGCGACTAGAAACCCGGACCAAGAATTTGGAGAAGAGAGTTCGTCGATTACAAGCGCGGCAAATTGATGCCCATGTGCGCCAGCAGCTTGGCGGTTTTGTAGATCGTCATAGGGCAAATTTTAACATCTCTTCGGATTTGTTAAGATCAGGAACGAACACTAGCAAAAGTTCGCTCAATATAAATGCTAAAGATGTACCGCATTCCACTTTGAAAGCAAAACGAAAGTTTTCGGAAAGTAAATTACACGCGGGGGAAAATGACAATGGCAGCAATAATGAGATGAAAGAGACTTCATCGGTTAACCCCGTGTTGGAGAAAACTGTTGAAGAATTAGAAAGTAAACTTAAGCAAGAAAGCGAAAAACGTGTGTTTTCATCCAAAGGACGTATGTTTGCCGATGAAGAAAGAAAAATGGAAGCGGAAACAACGATTGGGAGCTTGAAAGTACAATTGGAGCATTTGGAAAATGTCGGAGATTCGGACGTAACAGATGAAAGTTCAGGCGACGAAAGTGACGATGAAGAAAAGGGATCGAAACTTAGAAATAAATCGTAAGTAAAATCATTTTCAACTTTAATAAATAATTCTTAAAAATTACAAAATTTTGTGGAAATGAATGAAAAGAGACGCCCCCTAATTGAACACAGCATTTCGCGGGTAGTTTGCGTTTCCGATGTTGAACAAAATGGAATGGCTAATATTTTTCTTCATTCCTCTCACGAAAGTCTTCCGAAATGCGGCTGATAAAGAAATTTGAAGCTGACGTCGATTTGTTTCTGTTAAATTTTAAAACGAGGCGTTTTTGTTGTCAAGTAGCGGTAATGCCTGTAGCATTTTGAATTTCCCACTCGCGAAAACAGAGTGGTACAGTTGTTGAATTGTACCAAACGAAATCGCTTGGAGGGCACTTTTTGATCTTTCATTTTAATGATAAATTGTGATTTAAAATTTGACGTTTACAATTCCAATCTTCACGAAACGAAACCCTGCCAGCAGTTTTTGTTGCCAAAGTGTTCGTTTAAAGAGTTGTTTCGCGAGATTTTTGTTAAATAAAAACTTTACAATTTTAAAATCGTTTTTCGGTCGTCATATCGTAGGAGAATACCTCGAGGAAGGTGCAAGGAGAGGCGGCAAAAATATTACTGTTCAGTGTTGGTTCGACTTTGTTGTTGGATCACGACATGCGTTTTTCAATCAATCTGTTAATTGTTTTGATACTTGTGTGTTTCATGAGAAAAGGTAACCTGTAGCGCCAGAGTCTCCTTTGCTTTGTGTTAACCTTAGGATAAATTTTGTTTGTGGAATTTTCTAGGGGGTAGATAAGGTAGAAAACGTAATGGAGCTTGGTAAAGTACGTATTTATACCGCCGCATTTACCCGGTCATAATAAAATTCAATAGATCGAATACAAAGTCTACCGTAACAGTCTTCTATACAGCTGTAATTTTATGGTTAAGTAAATATTGTGGAATTTTTGCGTAAGTAAAATTTAATCTTTATTCTAGTTATCATAAATAATCATAAAAGAAAGAATAATGGAAAGAATAATTTTTGTTCTGTACGTCTCAAATTCAATCCCTTTTCTCTAAGTGAGAGGGTGTCCATATGTAGCCTGCATTTTTTCATGGATCAGTGGCATTATAAATTATTCATCTGTCTTACATAATCCACAATTGAAGTTTTGAAATTGGGTATTAAAGTACTTATTTTTTAGAAAGGTTCCTACAAAAGTGCAGACAGTTTGCATTTTAGAATCTTTTATTTTGTACAATTCAACAGATAACGAAACCTGTAGAAATCATAATATCAGTAGTTTAATGCAAACAATTTCAGTAATGTTAAAATAGTGGTGTTATTTTCAGCAGTATGTTAGGGTCTTATAATAGATTTAAAAAATGCTGTTCAAAAGTAGAAAATAAAAAATAACCAGTACGGTTTTTCCCATTGTGAAAAAAATATCACATGAAACACTTTCTTAGTTTATGCTCAGATTGTGAGATTGTTCAGTTTTATCAAGTATTGGGAACTTTTAAGTAGAAATCAGTGCTTGTGATTGCTTGTCCAAATTCAGCCTGAGAAGAATGATTCAAATATATCAAACGCTTACCAAAATTTGTTTGCTAAATTTGATTAAAGAACTTGCTACTTGTGTTTCTTTTCCTCATATTTTAAAACTTTTGTTTTGAGACGGCATCTAAAACTGTCAATATTCAGACCCAAAGAAATTGAGTTGCAAAATCCAGGTAGAGTTATGGAACAATGTTCAGTATTTGTATCTGTTTATTTTCTTTTACTCGGAAAAAAGCCTGACAATTACGTATTTGCTTAACATTTTTGACCAAATTGGCAATTGATTTGAAGGGAAAATTGCTCTCAAAAATTATCATATGTGAGCCTTTTTTTGCTCTAAACTCTGGGCAGGCACTAATCAGAAAATAGTAAAAAGTGTGCTTGATTTTTCCATTCATGTGTTGAATCCTTGTATAAGCTCAACACCTTTATAAATAAGGTTATAAATGAAAAACTCAAACTTCCCTTTTACATGTCAAGTTTAGTTGTTGGTTATACACTAATACTGAAAATTCCAATATTGTTTCATGGTGTTATTGAAATGAGAAATATTTGTGAATTGTAACTGTGTCAAAAAGTGGTTTTTGTCTTTATAGGACAACAGAAAATTTTACCAGTTTTTCACAAAAGTCAAATTTTACTTTCGGGAAAACAAATGCAGTAAATATGGAATCAACAATTCCAGATGTTCTATATAATTAATCAGTATTTATGGTGATTTATCATGCAGTAGTGATTGTCTTATGAGCAGCATGATGATTGCACATTTTGTTCTTATGGAGCACATGCTTGTTTTTATGGACAATCAAACACATTTCCCTTTACCTTTAAATTGATACATATGTAATGTACTAGGTAGATATCACCCCGCCAGTCTTCGTTCATGAAGCCAAGCCATGAGGTAGATATATTTGTCATATATAAAGATAAGACTTTCCTTAACATTGATTTAAAACAAATTTATTTTTGAGTCTCTTCTCCATTCTTTTACTACCTTTAGTGTAAGTTTTATTAAGTACCATGTTTGCTCGTGTTTAAGTTGATACTGTGGATAAGTTGTGCCCCATTTTTGGACCAAATACTTTTTTCCAAGTTTGTCACTTTATTTTTTGTCAGTGTAAAGTCTAAGTCAGTTTTTAAGCTGATTTGCCCATCTCAAAACCTCAACTTATTCATAAGCAAATATGGTACTTGTTGCAAAGAAACTAAAATGGCTAGATAACATGGCTTTTGGGCCTGCTGCAATTTGCCTTAACCTTTTGCTTTCAGTTTTTTGAGTGAAATACAAAAAGAAGTAAAATATTTTGTTTACTGGTTTTGTTATTAAAATCCTAACAATAACTTGTTAACTTTCAGCTCAAAAGCGTTACAGAAACGGTTTTGGCTTGAGGAAGGACAGATTGCATCAAGATGGTCATGGTTACAGTCTCAAGTTGTGAACCTAGAAAGACAAATAAGAAAATATGATGATATTTACAAACAATGGAGAATTGGGAAAAAGGCCGTGCAGCTACAAGAGGTTGCTAGTAAAAGGTTAGAAGGAAATGTGAAAACCCCTAACCTTTCCAAAGAAGGTAACAGTTTGGGTTCCATGGGAGAGCCAGCTGAGACTGTGCAAGCATCTGAAAAGAAGCTGAATGCTGTGTGGAAAGAAACTGAAAACCATTTAAGAAATGGTGTGCGGAAACATTTATTAGGAGATGCACCAGTTACGGATGAGGATGAAATTCCCTTGAAACGACTTCGAACTGCTTTGATAAAGAGTGATGTTGACTCAAATTGTCCGAGTTCATTTTCTCTACCATCAAACTCTGAATTGTGTCTTTCTGCACGAACTAAAGGTGTTTATCCTGTTCATCGTCGTCGCTTGCTTTATCTTTCATCAATTGAGAGAAAGATCAAGAAGAGTGGAAACTCGACATGTGGTTGTACAACACCATTAACTCCATGTATCAGCTGTCCTAAGGTTGCAAGGAGCTCTATAGTTGTTGACGGAAGCATGACTAGAGCCGCACGTGTAGCTTTGCTGGATCATTCCTATCACAGGATACTCTCATTTTCAAATGGTAAGTTCAGGATAACAAGTTATATTTCAGGAATACTAACTGTCCTGAGCAGTTTTTGTGACATTCAGTTTGTTGGCTGTAAATTATTTTCATGATTAATCGAAAGGGAGCTGTGCATTTTAAGTCATTAATTCTTATCTTTAAACAATGAAAACCATGGACTTCTTCAGGGATTTCAATAAGAAGCTGCTTAGGTGGCAGAAATTAAGGAATAGCTGGGTCGTTGGCAACTCGTGAACGAGTAAAAATATCTTAGGCCTGGGAAGTTGGAGAGTTTGATTGCACCTAGGAAATTTTGAAATATGCATTTTTTTGCATTCTTAAGCAAGAATTAAGGTATTTTGATAAACACAGGTAGCTTTGAACTCTAGTTTTTCATATCACAATGCAAGGACTTGCTGTTGCAAGTTAAAAAAAACATCAGTAATATCCTGGGTATAACTTGTTAAGTAACCAATATTTTTATAAGTTTTTCTAACAAACAAATTGGAAAACCAGGCAAAGTAACTGGATGAAGCTTGCTGTTCACCAGTATTTAATGGAAACCTTGATACATAGCTGGTAGTGCATGGGTGGAAAAATCCACCGCCAAATGTCCAGAGCAAGTGAAGTTTGCTGTCGGGATAGTAAAGAAAGTTGTGTACTATTGAAATCAATCCAAAAATGCTGTTGATACTTTTCACAAACTGAAATTTGGGTTCAATCTTATCTTTTAACTTTCTGTATTTGTCTTTTTTTTGTTTAAAAGATTATTGAAATGACGTCTTAAATTGTGTAGAGCATTAATTATTTTTAACATGCGAAGTTAAGGTGAAAGGCCAGTTGTGGGGTAATACATACCTTTGCAATTTACATTAGCCAAATTAAATAATGTGAAATACAACACACAAGTTTACAGTCATTGTTGAAACCCAGTATGAAGACAAATAAACTGATTATTATATAACCCCCTACCCTGGGTCTGGGCTAATGTCCCATGAGGGCTTACTCATCCAGACTAGCAGTTACTAGTAAAATTTTTCTGCCCCTATAACATTGATAAATCTAGGGTGCAAGATTTTGGTTTTAAATGTAAAATTTGGCATCAGTGTGTCAAAGTGGACACAACTGAGTTTCAAAATGAGAAACAGCTAAAAAAGTTGAATAGTTTTATTTCGTTTGTTTCTGGTAACCATCTTAAATTTTGGAGTATTTCCCATGGGCTCAGAGTTTCAGTTCACAAGGCATTGTGCATATCAAACGAAGTGGTTGCCGGAATGGCAAAAGGAATCCCAAAGCAGGGTTTAAAACTAGAATTTTTGCCAAGGGGCCAGGTGGCCCCTAGGGCTTGAAAATCTAGCGGCCAATTGCAAAATCTAGGAGCCACAAAAAAATATCAATATTTTTCAATGTTTCTATTGCCTTCAATCAACAAACCAACATAGTTAACCCTTCATTGCAAAATGGCAGAAACATGTAAACATTTTATAAATCCGAATTTTCACTGAATATTGTAGAGCTATTTTGAAATGTTTTGGTATAGAAAATTACAAATTCAATAGATAAACATTTTGACATGTTTTTTTACTCGCCAAAGGGCGAATTTAGGCCCAAAAAACACTTGCCAACTTTGTTTCATGGTCGCGAGTGGCGACCGGTAATTTTAAACCCTGTAAAGGGCAAAATAAAGTCTTAGTTTCATTTTATATTGGTCTAGTAAAATCTCAGTCGGCCGAATGATTTCCTGATGCTACTCATCCAAACGGTGAGCAGTTAAAATAGGTTTCAGCCCTGGCTATAATAATAAAAAAGAATTCCCCCCTTCCCCAAAAAACCACAACAGACATGCTTGTGCCACTGGTTCAAATTTTTGTCCGAGAACTCTCAATGTATAAACAGAACATTACATTTCCTCCAAGTGTTAAAAGTCACATTGTATAAGCAATA
>JAODFW021167351.1:0-24223 GCA_027575235.2 Palythoa mutuki | reverse complement strand
AGGTTATCAGTGTTAGTGTCGTGTTTCTCAATGATGTGCTTGCCCACCACGGAACTTTTACTTTTGTGTTCAACAATTTTTATTCATGTTTACATTCATGTGTTCAACTATGCGTTGATGTAACCTTAATATTATTTATCACTATTGATATTACCACTGCCAAGATGCCGCCACTAAATAAGATTGAAACAGACTTAACTTTTTCAACTTTCTAACACGGCAGGTTTGTTTGTTACCACATCCGCTACTGAGTGACATGGTTAAGTATGCTTTGTGGTTGCTGGAGTGCTCACATGACTCGGGCCGATGCCACGCGACACTGTTTTTCTCCCTCACGTTTTCCTTCCGAGCTGTACTGGAGCTGTTTGACAGAGAGGACGGTCTTCGTAAGCTCATCAACTTGGTAATTAATACGTTCACTATGGTTTCCAGTCCCTACTCTTGGGAGTTCTTGTATTCCAACGTCTTTTAAGTGCAGTATCGCTCACGTGATCTTCTAAATCTACTAAACAAGTTTCAGCTCATTTGAAGAGCCCTCGTCAGTTGTAGAATCATGATAAGACTCTATCAACTGGGACGTGATTCCACAACTGATGAGGGCTATTCGAACGAGCCGAAACTTGTATAGAAGATTTAGAAGATAACTTGAGCGACACTGCACTTAAAAGACGTTGGAATACAATAACTCCCAAGAGTAGGGACTGGAAACCATAGCTATGAGGAAATGGATCCACGTCTGCGAAGATAAACAGACTTTCCTAATACGTTCACATCTTACAGCATTGGCGGGGTTACCCTCATCTGTATGGCGGCAGACTGGTTTGGCTTGTGGTTTGTACTCCTAAACATTCTCAGGGGCAACAATTGAGTTAGAAAGAATTATCAGACCTTCTACGTTTTTCTCGGCTTTATACATGAAAAAAAATATGTATCACCTGCCCCAGATGTGTGCCAGTTTGCTTAGATTCTAGCCTCACACTCAGAACTTAAAACATCCATCCAGGGCTTACCTTGGCGAGTAAAAAATGGTTGCTCAAACTTTTTGCGCTGAGCGATTTTTCCCATTGAGTAAATGGTTAAAAACACCCGAATTCTGAAATGATATTGCTGCACAACCATATCTCTGATCATTAGCTTATCAGCATGTGCGCTATAAATAAAAGTTTTCCATTGATTGGTTTGTCTTAACAACTTAGTTAGCCATAATAAAGGCTGTAAGATACATTCTTCAGATAGCATCTGTTATCTCGTTCGCTCGAGCCTTTTTTAGCGAGTACCTCTGTCAGTGATTTGTCGCTCTACTTAATTAAATTTCGTGCGAGCGGTGGTGAGCAAGAAAGATCACTTGCCTCAAGCGGAAAGCCCTGGAGTATAATATCATCTTAACCTTAGCATACAGGGGAATATCGTTGGTAGGTAGGCATTGATATAACGTCACGGCTATTACTGAACAACTGCTTTGCAACCTGCCATTGAAATATTTGATAACGCAAACAAAACAAACTGTTTCAAAAGGTGTGTTAAAAACTGAAAATTTGACTCTCAAACATCATGTCGGATTTACGTAACCATTTGGCGAATTACATAAACATTTTTGATGCAAGATTCTTTTACACCATAGTAACACTGTAGATTATGATGTACTGAACCACTCTGATGACAAGCTTAGAGTTAATAACATAAGTGTTCTATAAAATACAAGCAACAATGCAACAGATTTAAAATTAAAATTACTAGTCTTAACTGTTTTGCAGTTGAGTACACTTTCAATCCTTCGCGTCGAGGAAGCAACTCTTTTAAGTGACGATGAAGTATTTGGCAGCAGACAAACCGCTAAACACACCTGTCTGGCGCTCAGACGTTACTTTGATGCTCACCTGAACATTAGGGCTGATGCTTGGAGGAGATCAATGGCCAGAAACCATGGTAGCACGCCCCCAGTTCCTGTGCCGGCCTATAAGGTACAGACAAACCGTATTTACACATGTATTTGTATAAAACACACAAGTTCAGCACATGCGTGCCACCTATAACTTGCGGTTACTCTTCCCCCCACCCCCTTCCCCCCCAACTTGTTCCAGTGAACTGAGCTGTATAGTATATAAGTACCAGCTTCTTCTCAACCTTGTAACCAGGGCTCTGGGTACGAGGTTTGCTTCAGCTGACAGTTATATAATATTATCTCCAGAGAAACTTGCAACCATTTTATTTATTACTCAGGGCCCAGTTGTTCAAAAGCTGATTAGCACCAATCCAGTGTTACATTTTTAATCAATGCTGTTATCTCTAACCTTACGGAAACTAATTAGAGCTGTTACTTTGGTAATAACAATTTTTTTCCTCGGAAAATTAGAACAGCATTTTATAGTAACCCCAAACTTTTCCTTGAGAGAAGAAGTTGTTGCTTGAATTTTGGCTAAACCCAGTCTTTGCTCAACCCATCCCTTTAACTAACGTGCAAGTGATTAATGCCCCCTCCAGAGGGGGTAAATGAATCTCACACGCTAAACAATGCAGAACTTGGAGATAATCTCCAGTTCCAATGGGTTTCTCAGCTCCTAAAGGGATCTAGCTTAGCATTAGTTTTTTAGTTAGAATGATTTTCTCCCAGAGTTTCTACTGAGATGAAGGGGCTAACGCTTAAAAAGTTGCGCCCTCTCCGTTCCCAAAAGCAAACTGAATTTACGTGTGCTTTGACTGTTTGCAGGCAGCATCGCTAAGTCACCAGAATATTCTAGAAAACACTCAGTTAATTCTGGAAAATGCACAAGATATGATACATTGGGAGCCCCTTGAGGTAAGTGTAGTGACTGCATAAAGCTCCGCATACATGCAGTTTTTACCTAATCAGAATTAAAACATATTATTTAATACGTCCTTTGGACGAAATTACGAAGTAATCGAAAACCAAAAAAATGAAGCAATGTTATACCCGTGAGGAAGGGGGAAGGTTTAGGCATTTGGTAGGGATTGGTATGTTTGCTGAACATTTTTGGCAAACCAACGCATTGGGGATGACAAAAATAAATAAAACATCAAAGTTGTTTTTCAAGCTTTCAAATCAAATATTCCACAAAACATGATTGGCCAACATCTGTTCTGTGTCGAAAGCCACTCACTCGGGGTACCTTGCGTCAATTCTGCCTTGCATACCCGACCTCACCCTTCACCCATCCCCCGCGGCCATAAAATTGATAGCTATATGATTGTGGAGTGATTTGTATAGACATTAGAAACAATGATGGAATGAAGTGCGTCTTTCTGGTAGTGTTACGTAATTTATGGAATTGCAAGACACGGGAGTAGTATAGTAGGCACCGAATTACCCGTATTTTTGAGGTGCAAGTGAGGCGCATGCATAAATTATCTACTCACAGGCCTGGAAAAAGCTTTTAGGATTTCAACGGGGTTTGTTGACCAGATCAGTGGAACTGAACTTTAAGAGTTTAGCAAACACTAGTTAACAAATGAATGTAATCTGTGATTATATTTCAACTACCAGTGCCAGCAGCTAATACGACTAGGTCTTCTATTTTACTCCTGTCACTTGCACGGATGAAATGCATTGTTTCGTCCATGTCCTTCAACTAGTCACCAGGTCCCTGCAAGATTATTATGTGCGTCATTAAGAATAGCCTCCCAGTAATTTTAGGCCCTCTTACAAATACAATCAATTTTTTCCTCGAATCCTCTATATTTCCTAATTTATGGAAAGAGGTAGAAGTGACGAGACACCACACTATAGCCGTCAGTTGTCACTTCAGAATGGGTCCTCCAAACTCGCACAGTCGCTAGGGCAAAACAACATACAGATAATACATTAAAAATATATATTTGTTTTCACCAGATGATGAGAAAACTGCAAGGGTTTTCGCTGTTGTTACAACTCGTAGCTTTCTCTTCTGACTGGAGAAGCTACAGTTGCAGGTGAGTGTTGTGTCAGTCTTAATAACTGTTTATTTTTATTTTTATCTTCGTATTCATCTTCATCTATAAAATTATATTGTCAAACTGTACTTATATATTTGCTGTTTCATCTTGTTTGTCATCGTCATAACCATCATCATTTTCATCATTATCATAATCATCACATCATGTTGCAATCTCAGTTACCATCATTACTATTATCATTACCGTCACTTTCATTGTCATCGTCATCATTCTGTTGTCATCTTAGTTTACATAATTGTTACCATCATAATTGTCGGCACCAATATCTCTATCATTATCATCAACGCCACTACAACGCTGTTATTATCATCATCACAGCGATTTTTGTCGTTGTTATTAACATATTTAAACCATTATTTGCATAGAAATGATGTCACGCGCCTGGCCATCGATACACTGTCTGTCCTGACAGTCAATTCCAAAGCACAGCTGGCGCTGTGTGAGCACGTTCATCTTCCAACTAGAGAATCAGTTTCTGGAATGAGGTAAGATACCCCAGTGTTTTTATAGAATATCATTTTCAATTATCTGTACAAACCCTGTAACATGCATTCACAAATGGACTATACTGTTCAACTATGTTAAAAAAAATTAAAGTCGTAACGGTATTACTGATTTGGAGACATGTAAAAGTGAATAAAAACTTCGAAATTGTAAACGTTTCTAATTTGCCAAATGCAGGTTAATGCTGCGGGCAGCAGAGGGAGATCTCATTGCAGACTCGGATGTCCAGAAAGCAGCACTTCAAGTGGTTTGTAATTGTGTGTGTGGGCCCAGAGTAAAAGTAAGTGTTGGTCAGCGGTGTTCACCAAGATCCACTTGTTGTATCATTGGACAATGAAGAGAAGTGAAGAGAATTGACGTTTGGACGTCTTGCTGAATGTCATTTTCAAATTGAATTTATTAGATAGAACCAGTTTGTAATCCAGTTTGAATAATGATGATTACAAAATAGTGTCTTGACAGAATTCATACTTGAATACGTTCACTATTTTCTAATCATTATTATTCAAACTCATTCAATAAATTCATTTTGAAAATGACGTCCAGCGAGACGTCGAAACGTCAAAACTATTTGCTTATATTCATTGTAAAATGTTTAAATAAGGGTTTACTACATGCATCATTGTACCTAATAAAATTATTGTCGTTGTCGTTGTAATTGTAAGAGTGAAAGGATGAGTGATTGTTGGACGGCCTTCTCGTCCATTATGATCAAAGCGGTGTGTTTCTAAATGATGGTGGTGTGGTTGGGGCAGTGGTGAATGATTGCCATCCCACGGAAGCTGGAGATAACAACCGGCTCGTAAAATGGATTTAGCTAGCTAGCCCTCATCAATCATAATTTGTCCTCACATCAAAAGGCTTTTTGGGGAAGTTTGCTTATACATTTATATGGCTCATTATCATTACGAGTTTCTGGTTGTCGTCCAGATTCTAAATGTTCAGTAAAGGATGCTGAAAAGGATAGCACGAGTTCAGTTTGTTTTATACATTTTTTAAATGCGAATTTCATAAAGAGAGTTTGTCTGCCTTAAGTTTCCGTGCAGCTGTTTTAGATTTTTTGAAAATAAAACTGCATGTACAGAGTCGAGAATTTTGTTGATTTGACAAGCTTTATCAGCAAGTTACTTTCATTTTGTTGCACAATACTTTACCCGAGTTTAAACAATGATTTAAAAGAGATTCACTCACAAAAATTGTCGCTGTTTCAACCGTAGTTATTGAATGCACTCTTTATAAAACTTGCCGAACTTTGTAGATTACAGTGTTGCTTTATTTCAAGATGCATGCACAGTCATGGTTACGATCTCGTGACGTCTCGTTAGGCTATTGGCCATTTGCTTTTTGCATTTCAACGCCAGTCTGTGATTGGTCAAGATCTTATAACAATAGGAAGAGAACAAAACCCAATAACATACAAAGAAATTTATTGAGTGTCGAAAATAATTGCCTGAGCTACTAATTAAACTATGCTTTAGCTAAGGGTTCAATATATTGTCCGTCTCTGCAAAGTTTATGTGACATAATTGATTGTGTCTTGTCTTGCCTTGGCTATTAATTATGTTCATTGATTAATTTGCATAAACAAGAATATAGCGATTCATTAATGTGGAGCAAACAAATTTTCTAATCTTTTTGGCGGCCCAAAAACGTTACGTTTTGCTTAAAAATTTCCCTAGGACTGGGTTGAGATTTCTTTTGTGATGTCAAAAAGTGTGAATTCAGCGTCGCTTGTTTTAATGTGTTTTGACAATATTTAACTCGTATATTTACAAATTTGACCGTCGCTCCTCTTGAAGTCATTACTGACGTGCCTGTAATCTTATTGTCTTGTGCTGAGTGTAGCAGACTGGGTCAGCGGTTAAGTTTCAAGGAATTGCAGCTTTGGCAGTCATAGTAAAGATATAAAATGTTTCTACATTGGGCTCTATACAAAAACCAGCGAGTTTATTTGTATTAGTTTGCTCCTTAATTTTGGACATTGTCATTCAATCTACACGCAGACAAATATAGAATTTTCTGCCTAGTTGTAATTGAATGGCTGCCTTTGCTGCGAAGAGTCTTTGTCAAATAAATTAAACAAGAAAAATATTCATGATTGAAACTTGGAACTTACTTACTTTCATAAATTACAGATCTGAAGGCTTTCACATAAAAAAAGCTCTTATTATTGCTTTAAACGAACTGCAACAGGAGCATTTATTGGCTTTCTAGATTAAACCTAGCAAAAAGCTATCTATTATTCCCGACGCTATAGCAATTTATTTCTTCTTTTGTCATATGTTTAAAAATTAAAGTTTTTCTTACAAAAGAAGTCGGCCCATGTAATGTAATCCAAGAGAGCCTTGGATTCTGGATTTCACACTGTGGATTCCGGATTCCATGTCCGTGAATTCCGAATTCCACGGTCAAAAAGTGGCTGGATTCCGGATTCTAAAGTCCTGGATTCCGGATTCCATGTCCGTGGTTTCTGGATTTCACGGTCCAAAAGTGGTTAGATTCCGGATTCCAAAGCCCTGGATTCCGGATTCCATGTCCGTGGTTTCTGGATTCCACGGTCCAAAAGTGGTTAGATTCCGGATTCCAAAGTCCTGGATTCCGGATTCCATGTCCATGGTTTCTGGATTCCACGGTCCAAAAGTGGTTAGATTCCGGATTCCAAAGTCCTGGATTCCGGATTCCATATCCATGGTTTCTGGATTCCACGGTCCAAAAGTGGTTAGAATCCGGATTCCAAAGTCCTGAATTCCAGATTCCACAGGATTACCTTGCATGGGCCGAAAGAAGACTTTAAAACCAAAATATATGTTATGATTTTTTCAGTATAAAGTGGAAAGTACAGAAAGAAAAGCTTGAGAATTTTCAGCCAGATGTAGCATACTCATTTGTACCTTACATGTTTATCTCTCGTCAGATATTTGTAAATTATATCGCACAGCGATATTTTGAAATCTTTTGAATGTTGCAAGAGTTACGTATTGTTAGATTAGATTTCAGTGATAACATCAAATAAGCAGAACATACTGATAACAAAAGCCCCAGTGATAATGCTTTGAAAAACTAAAAATGAAATAAACAAAATATTCAAACAAAACAACGATCGATCGACTCAACTTTTTAGGTGATTTTAAAGGAAGTACAGATGTTTTTTTCATATAGCTAATTTGGCACAGGAACTTACAAGTCGGTAATTTAATCACATATATCAGTTCCAACTTTAAAAAGGTTGTCTGGAATTGTTGTTTTCAAAACAGTATTTAGTTTCTGGGGATACTATTTAGTATACTGTAGTAATTTCTGAAGTTGTTTTTATAAAACCTATATTTTCTTTAAAAATCAGTGGAGGACAATTAAGTTCCCTAATGAATGTTATTTTGGCTCCAAACTAACCTCTCTAATAAATAGTTTTCCCAGCTATTTGAATAAATACATCGTTACACAATGGTTGGTGGAAAATTCTTTCACGTTATGCGGGTATCCTTCGTGACTTCCACGTGATTTTACTTAAACGCATCTTTTTACATGCAAATATTTCGCCAAAAGTCAAAAAGATGTTTGATGTAGAAGTGAGTGTGATACCATCAAAGTCATCCAGTCACCTTTGTAGTTTCGATCTAAAATATTTTACCCAATCACCTTAGTGGAGAAGTGTAAGATCTATTTCTGGCGCCGTAATTCACATGAGCCCAGGCCCATTGCAAGTGCGGGTCACATGACCACAGTTACCTTAAATCAATCAACTATGACAAAATAGTATCCAGAAATGGAAAAAGCAGGTTGACATTTGTAAAATGGCAAAGTTTCAACTGTTGACTTCAAACATGTATAAAATGGCAAGCAACAAAAAATAGGATATTTTTAAGGATTTGTATGCCTGAGAAATTTTTAAATTTGGTCTTTTGGAATTTAATTAAATTTAAATTAGAATTTTGGTCTCAATTATAAACAGACGTTTCGACTGAAACCAGCAGCCTTCATCATTGAGGTTTGCCACGTGGTAATTTACTATCACGTGACAACCGTCGAGGAACGGAGAAGAGGGCCCGGTCCCAAGTGTGAGACGGAGTGAACTGGAGCCCTCCCCCCTCCCCCCTTTCTGTTCAGGGTTGGTGTTTATAAGACGCCGTTACGCCGTGTTCTTTGAGAATGTTCTCAGATAGGCCTTGTATGTAAGGGATGGTTACTCAGGCCTTGTGTCCCCTCTTGATGTTGTTAGTGCCACCCCCCGTTCATAGTGATTCCTTTTGGTTTCCGCTGAACACCCAGTCAGGATAGCCGCATTTTCGGAGTAACTTCTTGATGTGGTTTTTCTCATTTATCAAGGTGTCGGAATCACTGATCACCTGTTTCACTCTGTGACTAAGTGTCCGGAAAACACCAAGCTTGTAAGAAAGTGAATGTTATTATTCATCCAGATTCGTTTAAAGGAAGAAATTTTCAAATCTTTTTCTGGAAGTTTGGTTTCGATATATAAACAGACGTTTCGCCTGAGACCATCACTCTTCATCATTGAAGTTTGTCACGTGGTGGTTTCCTTTACACTTTTCTTGCTAGACTTCCATCACTATTCACATGAACATGGCAATCCAGTAAAGCAATATCGTTACCATGACTCAACTCTTGAGTGAACCGAATATGTGGTTTGACACTCTTAATATGCTCGAAGAAAGGGTCGATCTCTTTCTGAGGTAGTACCACAAATGTGTTCTACGTAGCGGAGCCACAGTCTGGGATGTGTGCCGGTGTAGGTGTGTAACGTCTGCTGTTGGAATGCCTCCATGCAGAGGTTCGCTACGATGTGGGATATGGGGGACCCCATGGCACAGCCATGTACTTGCGTGTAAAATTTTCCTCGAAAGGAGAAATAGGTGGTTTTGAGGCAAAGTTCAACTAGCTCAACCAGGTTGTCCACACTGTGCTTAGTACGCTCCTGGATGGTTTGGCCCAATTCCAGACGGTTTCGCACAACCTGGATGGCAACAGGTGGAATTGATGTAAACAATGAAGCGACATCATAAGACATAAGAACCTCGTCCTCTTGTAGTTTGAAACTCTTGAGCTTATCCACAAAATCTTTTGTATTTTCAGTATGGTGTGGCGTTGTTCCAACCAGTGGCCCAAGGACAGAGGCAGCATATTTAGCTAAATCGTACGCCACCGAGTCAATACTACTCACAACTGGTCTTACAGGGATGGGCTCCGGTTTATGAATTTTGGGTAGACCATAGAAGACAGGAATAGCCGGTTTGTTATGATGGTGCGTCTAGTTTCCTCTTTTCATCCACGTTGATCGTACGGTCATGGAAAAGCTTTGTCGTTAACTACCACGTGACAAACTTCACTGATAAAGACTGATGGATTCAGTCGAAACGTCTGTTTATGATTGAGACCAAAATTCCAGAAAAAGATTTTAAGATTTCTCACTTAAATTGAATATAGATGAATAATAGCATTAACGTTCACGATATGTATGACTGGTGAGCAAGCCTTGCTCACCAGTAACATTTTCACATATATTTCCTTAGAAAAATATTGATATTATATTCGCTGTCATTTTTGAAGTACTTAACATTGAGACTTGACACTACGCCTTGTAACTAATGTTAACCTGCTCTTTCCATTTCTGAACATCATTTTGTCGTAGCTAATTAATTGTGGTCACGTGACTTCCTACTGCAAAGTGCCAATTAAATGCAAATGACAAATTCTATTGTTCTACTCATTTGCATTCCATTCGGCTCATTGTGAAGTACTGTCACTGAAATAGGCCTGACAAAGGATTGCACGTTGCATTTAAAGTACCTTTAATATAGGTAATTAACGTTTCTCTATATATATCTTAGCAATCGGGTTTGGAAGCATTTGGACAAGATGTATTGATTTAACGATTGTCATAAACTTGGTTTTGTAATCTTTGCCAGCATTTTCAAGTTTTCTGAATTAAGCTCTTTCAGAGCTTCTGCGTATCTTCATTTTTGTCTTGATTCTTAAAACTCGCTCTAAAATAACTTCAATGGTAGCAAATGTTACTGATATATAAAAAGCCGAAATAAAACTTTCCTCTTTTTTAGTTATTGGGGTTTAGCATCTTGGAGAAACTCCTCTCTGCTTTCTTTCTTGGAAGTGATCCATATTTCTTTGGGTTTTTTAAATAATTATTCAATATTGCTTAAAAGCTTATTTCAGAGAAAGACGCTAGCTTAAGACAAAATAAGTTTGAACAAGTTTTCTTCTTCATCTGAATAGAAAGTTGTCACTCTGCGTGTTGCCTCATTTCCATCAAAATTGATTTGTTTATATAGAGGTTTGAAGTTCTCGTCTTGATTAGCAAATTTCAGCGGTTATAAGGGTGGAACAGACCTCCTCGTTTTACTCTTCGCTCGATAGAGAAGTTAGTGGAACTATGACCTTTAAACCTTATGCAACTGATGATACTTACATAAACTGTTTTGATCTAATAATGATTGAAGGACGATCCAAATTTTTGGTTTTTATTTTACAAAATGCTGAATAATTAATGTTTTGTTCTGAGAGTCCAGTATTCACTTGGCAATGAAACAGAATAGCAAGTTTTAGGATCTAAACAGACCTTTAAGACTCTTAAAAGAGTCTGTCAACTATTTTGTTACTTGTAGAGTTTAAACTAATTTTACCATGAAGGGCTCACAAGAAACGTTAGTGTTTGTTTTTGGACTGGCCTTTTATGTAGTATATCTACTCATAGGGGCGGCGATATTCCGTGCAATAGAGGAAGAGAATTTTCTCCTAAAACTGAAAAAGGTGAAAAGCGTTCGAGATCTGGTTTTAAACAAGTACAATATTTCGGAACTCACTCAAGAAGAAGAAAGTGTACTCTCTCTCTACTATCTGGAATCATACGCGGCAAGTTATGGAAAATGGACCTTTGGCAATTCATTTCTATTTTGCTTAACTACAATAACTACAATTGGTGAGTTTTAGATCATAGCATTGAAATCAAATGATTGTTGTGGTTTTAGTATTGAAATATTGACATAACAGATCTCTAATTCTTAAAACCGACATCAATTAGTCCAGAAAATTTGTCTTCTATTATTTGTAACTGACGTAAAGATATCATGGCTATCAATCCAAGACAGAGTGCTATTTTGTTTGTACTACATGTTCGACAGTCGACTGTTAAATATGTTTTAATACGTCTTTACTTGTTATTGTAGTATCATGTAAATATGAATACAAAACAAAATTTACCGCAAGGAATTTTGTAGTGAAACGCTTTTTCCTAAGTGAATTGAGAATCGTTGTGCTGGGATACAGAAAATTAATTTAAATACAAAATATAAAATAATTTATTTCATGTTGTGACTGAAAGAGTTTTAACAATAAACCGCCCAGAGTAACTTGGAGTATAATGAAATAACAACAGTAACATGGAAGAGCGAAACTGCCGCGTACTACTTACCATTTTAATGTATTGTAATATTTGACAAAGGATGATGAAATACAAAGCAACAGAACACACCTATGACATGCCTATGTGATACTAGTGCTAACATGTTATTGTCTTGGAAACCGTGAACAACTGCTCCGCGCAGTAGATACTTGATTCTCTTTAACGTCTTGTTTTTATCTTTATTGACAATGAGTATTGATGAAATTATAAGAAGCTTTCATTTACAAGCCTAATGCCCCTCAGTCAGACGGCCCGATGACCGAATAGGTTTAATAAAATTAACTTATGTTTTAAATTTTAATACGCGGGAGGCGTTTATCTGGCACCCAAGAGTACTAGGCGCCAGCATTATAGTCATAAATGAAACCAGTAAAAAAACTGACTCAAAAACAAACGTTCAGCGTAACACGATAAAATAAGCCGGGAATTATGATAAAACTATATGAGGTATTAGTTTTCTATTGTGTTTATTGAGTAAGTCAATCGCGGCGAGTGTTTCTCTCAAGTCTCGTCCACACTATATCGGATAAATTTGAAAACGCAACTTTAAGTACGAAAACGGATAAAATGTTCTGCGTCCGCACTATAGCGTTTTTAGGGACCGGGGCACAAGCTTTCATCTCGCTCTAAGTATATGCACACCAACGCACAAAGCTAAACCCGCGGTGTTTCGCTCTCTCGCAAACCGCATCCAAGAGCTGGTTAATATTCGTTATAAAATTTATTCAAACTTTTAAAAACTGTCTGTACGTACAGAGTAAACAAATAATGCAAAAGCTAAAATGGGTTGCTGTTTTTGCTCCGATGACGAAGCGGATTTTATTTTTATAAGTACTACGACTGATTAAAGAATATGGAAGGAAATCAAGAACATCGATTGAGTCTTGTCAAAGCAAATATCAAGATATACAGAAGAAGTAAAAGCACTTGAGAAAATAAATCACATGACATAATGACGTCCGCATATTAAGAACGTTCCGGATACAAAAAGTTCTCCGTCCACACTAATACAAAAAAGTTTCGTTTTCAAATTGTTTCACTCTGGAGAGCGTTTTCAAAAAGTTCCGTTTTCGCGGATCTTTTTATGCGGATACAAGCGTTGTAGTGTGGACGGAAGGCCTAACCGTAACAACAAAGTTGCGTTTTCAAATTTATCCGGCATAGTGTGGACGGGGCCTGATAATCATAAAATTATATCTTACTGTTTTATATGACCGTGCACCGCATGTCAAAATCCGTCGATTATCACATCTAGCAATCTGTAAAATGGAAGAGGCAACAGAACAGTGGACCAACGTACAACTGTTAGGAACGAACTGCTGATCAGCTCAGTGCTGATAAGGGGGAGGTGTACTAACCATTTCTGATCCAGAAAGTTAAACACATATTTACACCACTGAATAAAACTCAGTTTCTATTATGAATAAAGAAATGATTAAAACAAACAATCTATTGAAAAGAAAAAGTGGAATTCTAAAAGAAATGACAAATCTCTTGGTTTCTTAAAAAAACTTCAGTCAGTCACATTAATTTACGTAAGTCACATAAACAGTTTGTCTAAAGATTTTTTTTGTCAGTATTTTTATTTGTTTGTCTGCATGATTTTTACTTATCTTTGAAACTGTCTCTTGCATGGCAAATAATAGGTTTTATTGTAAATATAAATATAGTTATATATTAGAATCAGTAACTAATTTTAGCTCTTCCTATTTTATTTTTTAACCTTTTACAATTATATCTAACTTTGTAGTTTATCGTTGAAAAGCCCTGAGGGGAACAATAAGTCTCTATCTCTCTATCTCTCTCTCTATCTATCTCCATAGGTAAAATAGGGAACTTTTGCACCGTCTTTCTCTCTCTGCAATAACTTCGCATTGGAAAAATATTAAAGCTTAAAATTGATGATGTGGCAACCTATTACACCAAGGATCATTCATACAAAATACCAAAAGCATAACTTTAAGTTTCAAGCAGTAATAAATAAAACAACTCCAAAATGTTACCAAAGTTCCCTATGACGATTATAGCAACACTAAAAAAGATTTCGAAACCGTTTTTAGTTCTAATTGAAGCTATTCCCCTTCTTTCACTTTCCCATACCATTCTCTCGCAGTTCTAGCAGTTTTAAATTGGAGTGTTTTCAGGTAGCCAAAATCTGCCGTGAAGTGTTACACTATACCTTGTCGATGAGACGTTTCACAAAATTTCAATGCCTTCCAATGGCATTCAAAATCAGAAAAATCATTTTTTGGCCATTTTCTTTTGCCCGAACTAAATGAAATTTGGCACAAAGTTGAGGAACACAATTGTGTAGCTGGTGAAGAAAAAAAATTGTGAATCGGATATTTTGAATTTTTTTATTTTCAGTTTTAGTTGAATTTACCGCGTTACAAAAGTGCCCTCTTGAACCCGAGTATCCAAAAAACAATATTATTGCCATAATTTTTCATACGACAAAAATAAATAAAATCAATGCCAGCCTGACAGCAACAAATGAAACTTAATATAGCTTTGGTTTTTTTAAAAAATAGGAAACTAGTTTGAGAGCCGAAAACGGAATGTTTTCGCCACTCTTAAGGCTTTTGACTGACAGCCAAAAGGGCACTTAACGTATTTTTAGATATTATTATGTATTGAATAAACTACAAACGATGCAGTTGGACGAGTATTTCATGCTTTGTTGTACAGAGTCATAACTCCAGTAAAAATTGAAAACATATGTACAACCAATTTATAAATAAAATATACTTTACACAGTGGTTGGTTTGTCATTCAAGGGGTGTGCAGGTTACTGTGGGTGGGTCTGTTCGAGGGACGGGGACTTCTCTTTTTGCGCATACAATAAAATCGAAAAAGTATTTTTTTACTTGGTTTTAGATAGACTGCACATGGACATTTCAATCAGAAAGCACGTTAACATTTTAACAGACAAATATTTTCCGCAAATCACTAATGCCACACGGAGAGTTAATAAACAAGAGAGTTGCGCTTTATCACTGAACTAAATTGTATTAATGACATCAGGTTTTTTATTTAAGTGCGATTACTTTGTCGGTGGATTAAGCGAGTTCTACAACATGGCAAGAAGAACATAACCGGACAATTATTGCAGCAACCACTTACCAGGGATAATATGCAAACAGAAAACAAAGTTGTTTTAAACATTGCAATAAGGCACGGAAAAAGAGATCCGTTAAATTACGTTCAACATCCTTTCACCTTTTGAGTATTAATGAAAGTAATCGAAAGATGACTTTTAAACAAAAGTTTCCGGTTTACAGTTAGCTTTTAGACTTTTTAAAAATGATGTACATAAATTTTGAGAAAAGAACTTAAGACTATGCCACAATCCAGCGATTTGATCTCGCTCGCCGAGCAGAAAACTCTACAATTGGGAGCGTGGCCTGGGGCGATCAAGACGACACAAGCAAGGCAACACTTTTCTTAATGTGCCAGATCGAAAAGGTAAGTTTATCTGAGTTTCTCATGTCCTTCTTATACTATTTTTATTATTATATTAATTTATGTATCTTATTTACGAAGAGGTTCTCTTCTTTACTATTTTCTTTTGGTTGTATTAGAGCAATGCAGTGGCACAATGAAAGAATGGAGCCGTTACAGGTAATTGTTTGTGTACAACTTGTTACTAATAATTTTCGCTGAACAAATT
Source organism: Palythoa mutuki (assembly GCA_027575235.2). Classification (NCBI taxonomy): domain Eukaryota; kingdom Metazoa; phylum Cnidaria; class Anthozoa; order Zoantharia; family Sphenopidae; genus Palythoa; species Palythoa mutuki. The sequence goes on along the minus strand of JAODFW021167351.1, from coordinate 8,666 downwards.
TTGAAGCCTCCACGGCATACCATATTATTACAGGTCAAATATATGATCCTGCTACTCCTTTTTGTTTAGACAAAAGAACTGATTGCAGAAATCCACGCAAATAATTCTGAAGTAAGTAACTGTTTTGCAAAATGCATTATTATGCTGTCAAATTGAGCCTTAGAGATTGTTATTTTAACAACAATTTATTTGGTATTAAAACTGTAAAAATTTGTATCAGCTGAAAGCTAATATATACATTCTTTAAAATGTTAATGTATTAGGACGAGAGTGATCTAACTCTTCCTGATCAAAGTGATGATGAGGATTTTGCAGCATCATCAGAGGTAAACTTTTAAAAAAATTCATGCATCTTCGGCATAAATGGTAAGAACAAGAATTTTATGAAAATCAAACTTCATGCAGCAAAGTCAGTTGCATAAAAACACTAAATTCTACCATACTACATTCTGTCATACTGACCTACCTGCCACTTCATTGTTAGTGTTATAAAATAAATGTCATTATAGATCTGTGATATTCTTATGGCATGATCCATCTTCTCAAATAATCTGAACAACTTTAATTTCATGTTTACACCACACACATTCACGAGTCTTATTCGCCTCCCCACTCTCTCTCCACATTCAATTAGAATTAGCAAATTACATAGTACACGAACTGAGTGGTGAAATACTCAATTAAGTTGCGAAGTAAGTGTTTATTATTTCCTTAATTACAAGGTTTATGGTGCTGAGGGTGAAAATGAGGAGAAATGGAGTTAGCTTTTTTCTGTTTGCCACACATACTGACAATACTTTATACTTTTCTTATCAAGGACCTTACAAGCAAAAAGAAAAACCAAAGAAAAACCAAAAGTACCACAGGTCGGGAACGAAAGCAGTGCCCCGTGGAGTTCTGCACCTCTGAGGTGGTTCACCTTCCACGTCACCTACATGAAGTTCATAGATGGTCCAAGGAACGTTCTAGAACAGCTTTATCTCGATATGGGAAAAGGAAGAAATACACATATACTGACCCAGGAAAAGTTCCTCGAAAGCGAAAAAACACAGAAAGTACTTCAAAATGGAAAGATTATCATCGTTATTGCCCATGTCCAGTCGAAGGGTGTATGTCGCTCGTAAAAAGAATTGTACCTCACATAACAAAATTTCATGGTTTTAAGCCAGGCACTAAAGGTTTTGTGACAGCATATTTGAACGCAAGACCTTGTGCAACAGTGTTAGACAAGGCTCCAAGTCACAAAAGACCCATAATTTCTGCCCCAGAAGTGATAGCCATTGACGACAATGGCGACGAGTGTAACGTAGAAAAAGTAAATGATGAGGAGGTAAAAGATGGTGAAGGAAGTTCCACTCCTCCGGTTATCGTTCAGTTTGAAGCGTGGCTTCGCTCGGCAGATGGGGGTAACCTTGACGAAATCACTTGTAAACAGCATCGGGCTCAACTCACAAATATTTTGAGGGTGGTTGATAAGAATTTGGCTATAGAAAGCTTGTTTGATGAAACAACCATCAACAAAAAATTTATTGAGGATTTTGCAAAGATAAAATACGATCCAAAGAACATCAAATCCTACCTGATGAGTCTGCACCATTTCTACTGTTTCTGTAAACTCCCGCGAGCGAAAATCTTGGAGTTCAAATTACTGGCAAGAAACTCCTTTATTTAAAGGAGAAGGTAAAAAGATGGTATTCATCTTTAAGCAAGGATTTTTCTAAACAGCATTGGAAGAAGATGGAAGATGATTTACATGCCTTAATCTCTCCCGAGCAATTTCAGGAGTTTGAGAAAAGTACAGCTGCTAGATCCGCAGTATGTCTCTTGGGCCAGCTGTCAGGGGCTCACTCAATTGCAAATACCCAGAATCAATATACTCTTATCCGAGACTTTTTATTGGTTGAGATATCAATCGATAATCGAGCCAATCGAGCTGGTGCTCTTGAGAATATGAACCTGGAAGATCTCAATAAAGCAGCCAAGCTTGGTGATGAAAGTGTTATTCTCGTGAGGGAGCACAAGACCGTCGCAACACATGGTCCAGCAAGAATCATCCTCAGTTCGAAGCTTTACAGCTGGATTACTATCTTTGTCAGAGAAGTACGCTCAAAAGTTGCTGGAGAGACTAAAAGTTCTTCAGAAAGGGTGTTTATATCATTAAGTGGAGAAGCTTTGGGGTCCAGCCAAATAAACAGAGCCATTAAATCTGTATGGAAGAAAGCAGGTATGAAGGGAAGACTTTCCTCTACTCTTATCAGGAAGTCAGCTGTATCTAAAGTTCACACTTCCAGTCACAGTAATGAAGAGCAGGGAAATCTTGCAGATTTAATGGCGCACAACGTAGGCACAGCACGTAAATTTTATCGGCTGCAAGAAAAATCTAAATCATCAGTTAAAGCCTCACAAAATTTACGAATGGTAATGCGTGGGCAAAAAGAGAATTCTCCAGCCCCTGGCTTCGAAGAATGTGCACCGAAAGATGCAAGTCTCCCCTCCCAAGAAGAGACTCTTCTGCAACGTGTTTCCAGATCGCTGACTACCGACCACCACGATGAAATATCAGTCATCCCCCCAACTTTTACAATGTCAAGTTTAAGAGGTGTATTTTCAGACCAGGACCTCGAACATTTGTCTGATATGCTCGAAGGCAACTTTCGTCATGCAGCTGATTGAAAAAATCGAATCATTACCTGAACAATACAAAAACTTGACAATCCATTTTTGTAAGAGTTTTATTCAAGTTCAGATCAGATCATTTAGCAGTGTCCGTTACTTAAACATTTACCGAAACATATATGAATATAATGTTATAAAATCACCTCTCTACTTATCTACTTATCTCCCACACACTTTACTCCGACGAAGGACTATAGTCCGAAACATCAGTCTAATTTCATTACTCACGGTATCCAAGTTAAAAAATCATCAAACTGTGAACATGTATATATGAATATACATTAAATTAAAGGAAAGACGGTCAAGTTTTCGAGCTATTCTGAAAGCGTTTCTCCATCCAGCAGACCTTCACCCATGTTTACCAATCAAATGTGATTACTACCGGAAGTGCGTGGCTTACAGCGCAAAAGAAGCGCGTTGCGAATGTGACGACTCGTGCCCAAGCTACGAGAATCTATTGTGTGGCAGCAATGGGAAGACGTACAAAAACTTGTGTTTATTCCAACTGGACATCTGCAAGACCAGGGGAAACTTCACCATTTTGCACAATGGTAGCTGTGTTGTACGTAAGTATAGTGACATTTGCCGTATGCAAGAATTGATTGGACATCTGGATTCAACAATAAATAAATAAAAAAAACTTTTTAAATTTTATTTGCTAGAGCTGTGTTCATGAAAAAGTTCCTTTAACCAATCCATATGGAAAAAGCTATAAATCCGTAAAAGGTGTTGCTTTTTACGATTGCAAGAAAAACGAAAACTAATCAAAAGCCAGTTCCAATCAGTGTGTTGTCATTAAAAACGTTTGTAATTGATGTTATCCACGTCACATGCATTGAATTAATTCTATTGAAATTACACTACATTCTTAATCTAAAATCATTATTGAAATCTTTGTCGCAGTTTAATACAATCTTTTATTTTCTAGCATTCGTGCTTCACCGTGGAAGAGTCCCCCTCCGTCTTGACACAACTGAAGTCCAGTGTAAACCAGTTATTTTCAAGGCTCCTGATTTAACCCAACCACTGTCCATTCACGTGCAATCCTCGGTCAACTGCTACAACGAGTCCGGCCTTCTGACACACGATGCTGCAGTTACCTGGGTGGAGAAGATCTCATCCGCTGGCTTCATTGTGTGAGTGCTCAAGGCTGGTAGAAATGACAGTTTTTTGACTCTGGGCGACAACGACATTTGTGGACTACATTGCATACCAAGGATCGCCAATCGGGGCTGTTGCTGGTGAAAAGAATATCAGTCAGTGGTGGGAAGGAACAACTTGTACTAGTATCAACCTGCCAGCGGTAAAATTGAAATATTTTTGCTAAAAATTTCCTTGTCTGCTCGATGCAATCTGTTCCTTTAAGGGGATGAGAAACAACAACTCTTTATTATAAACACTATAAAAAAGATTGAATTAAGAGACAGAGCGTATTAATAAGGTCTTTGTTTATTTCCACAGGGTAAATTCTCGACCACCCCTCACATCTTGGTGACAGCAGAACACGGGGCTACAGACTTGAAACACGACACTGCTACTATGTGGGTGGAAGATCCCAGCTCTTCAAAGTTTAAGGTTTGCCTAAGAGAACTGCAAGACTTCGACGGTCTTCACAGAGACATCAACGTGGTAAGTATCTGGTGAACAGCTGTTTTGAGATGGAAGTGTAAAATATGCTGGGCGACAATGATTGAAACCTGCACTTCTTATAAACATTTTTCCGCATTATCTACAAATATTACAATACAAGTCTTGATGCAAATTTGGAAAAGCTCACTCAAATGTTGAACAAACTCAATCATCATTTTTCCATAATCAGCTTAACCGAGACAAAATATGTTTCCCAATTTCCAATCTGTAATAATCATTGCAGGTTATTACTTTAACTCTTAACCTAGTCTTTCGAATGCTGGAGGTACTAACTTCTGTGTTTCTGCATGTAGATCTAAGCTTTAACACCAGAAATGATCGAAAAGTATGTTCCGTACCAATTCGCGCTAGGGATCGGGACAGTTTACTTTTCCTCTTTTAGCATAAACTAAGACCCTCAACTGTCAAACCATGTAGTCACTTGTGTAGCGCTTAGAGCAGCGATGGATAAGCGCTATATAAATGCTGTTATAATAATAATAATAATAATAATAATAATAATAATAATAAGGGGGCAAGGATCCCTGGAGGAGTAGTACCTTTCCTAGTGGCCCTTGTGGCGTCCTAGACTGGTCTCCCCACATCCAGCGTTAAGTGCAAGCGAACCCCAGGGCTGTGCAAGCCTGGGCAATTATGGCCTACTTCAAGCGGCCACTAGCCTCTCCTTAACGAAGACCGTCCGTGAGTGGTGAAGAGCCACATCCTTCACGAGGTGCCCCTGTGAACATCGCAGAACACGGCGGATCTAGGGGAGCATACCCCGATATAAAACCCAACACGTTGTTGGTAATCGTCACCCTAAGGTGGAGTCACGTGCTGATGGGGTGCCGAAGAGGTGGCCACACGTCAGGAGGTCGTGAACGTACAACTCGCAGAAGTGGCGAACCTGAGTTTTAATCAGCCTTACCTGGTGAGCCGGGCAACGCTAGGCGGACTGTGATTTCCCGAGCTATATGTTATACCGGTAGTCCATTTACATGTACTACTGGGGTATGAGAATATGATTTCAAATACAGAAATACTGAGTGGTGCTCCTGGTGTATCAAATGCAGCTGTGGCTGAGACCAATAGTGTTGCACCGACTCATATCCGAGGAAGAAGAGCAGATTGGAGTAAGGAGGAGAAAGAATTGTTGATGAAGATTGAGGCAGAAGAAAGGGCGAAAGGAAGCGGGTTTATGAAGCGGGTGAAGGAGAGGTGGTTGGAAGAGGCGCAGACAAAGAAGACTACCTCAGCCCAGAATCTTATGGATAATGCCCGTAGGTTTAGAAAAGAGAGAGAAAGATCAGGAACCGAAAACATCCCAGTTGGGCGGCAATGGCCAACGTCGAAGAAGGTGAGGCTTGTCGAGATAGACAGAGAAGAGAGGAAAAGGGGTCACGGGTTCATGAGACGGGTGGCAGACCGATGGGAGCAAGAATTCGGGGAGAGAATAAAGGACCAAACGTTACGGGATAATGCGGATCGGTTCAAAGACGAGAAAGAAATCGCAAATCTACTACTAGTAAGGGAAAGACGTGCTGCTGATGATGAAGAGCGGCTGAGGAATGCAGAAGGGGAAGTTGTAGATGTCGAAGGTGTAGAGGATGAGATAAGAACGGAACCTGGAGAGTTTGAACCGGCCGCCGAGCCAGATGGCTCTGGCACAGCAACGGAATGGTCCGAGTTTACTGCGGAGGACTTAGCCTTGGAACAGGCATTTAGAGAGAGGTTGAATAACCTGACGGCGGCTACACGGGAACATCTTGAGGAGAGGAATAGACTTCCAAAATTAAAAAGACTGCCGCAGGACCTGCAGGACAGGGCAAATAAGATTCTTTCCAAATATCTAGTGGGCTGTGAAGAACTCCCAAAGATAACAGACGCGGTATATGCCATGGCTGAAACCCTAGCCAAAACACTGGGTGTGAAACCCAAGCCAGCCCGAGGCGCAAGGAGCGGAGGGGGTGATAGGAGAGAGAGAAAGTTGAGGGCCCAAGTTAGAGCCCTAAGGCAAAAGATCGCAAGGGTGGGCAATGAGATCTACCGCAGAAAGGTGGGTAGACGCGCGACGGAGAAAGAGAAGGCAATCTTGCGAGGTCTGGAAAAACACTCAAACGGACCACTGACGAGACAAGGGCTGGTTGACACCAAGGCGAAGTGGCTGGATGAGCTGAGAACTAAAAAGGTGATACTAGTGAAGACACTGCAGAGGAGTAAGCGGAGAAGGAATAACAAGTTGTTCCAAGAAGACGAAGGGTCATTCTATCGAAAAGCGAATACCACTAAGGAAGCTAAAGGTAAACCACCTCCCATGGACAAGTTTGTAGAATTTTGGGCTGGCCTATGGGAAGCAGAGAAGCACACTGACTTGCAGCCGTGGATGATTAAGATCCGAGAACAACTGCAAAAAAAGATCCGGGACGTCAAGAACTTTGAGGTCAGTGCCCAGCAGATTGGCAGGATCATCAAAAGGCGGAAGAATTGGTCGGCACCAGGTATTGATGGTATACAGAATTTCTGGTGGAAGAAGTTTCATGGCGTGTGGGAGGCATTGGAGAGGACAATGAATAAATGGGCTGACCAACCGGAGAGTACCCCAGAGTGGTTGATGTTAGGCAGGACAGTCCTTCTGCCAAAGATCGATGATCTATCTTTCGAAGAGGACTACAGACCGATAACATGTCTAAACACTTCTTACAAGTTGTTCTCCGGACTGCTCGGAGGATACATGCGAACCCATGCAGAGAATAACGAGATTTGGGACGAGGGACAGCTCGGGGCGACAGAAGATGTGCTTGGCACAGTGGATCAACTACTTGTTGACAAGTGTATCGTTGACGAAGTAAGGGAGCATAAGAGAAACTTAGCCGTAGCCTTCTATGACTATCGCAAGGCTTATGATCGTGTACATCACGACTGGATGCTTATGGTGTACAAGTGGATGGGAGTACCGGAGAAGGTTCTAGGCTTGATTCGTGTGATGCTGGGAAGATGGAAGACGAGGTTAGAAGTCAACATCGGGGAGTGCAGAGCACAGAGCCGCTGGATTGACATTCGTTGCGGCTTTCTCCAAGGAGACAGCTTCTCTCCAGTCGGGTTCTGTTTAACAGAGGTACCGGTGATGATGCTGTTGGCCGAGACCAGGGGCTACAAGATGGGCCCCCCAGGAGCGAGAACCGTCAAACGAACGCACAGCCTGTTCATTGATGATCTCAAAGTATACCAAGAAAACCACGAGCTGTTAGAGGCGACAAATGAGGCACTGGTGAAGGCCAGCGAGGACACTGGGGCAGCCTACGGGGTTAAGAAGTGTGCAGAGGTGGTGTATAGAAGAGGAATGATGGTCAAGGGGGAAGGACTGCAGATCCTGACTGAAAGAGCACAGGCATTGGACCCTGATAGGGACGAAGCTTACAAATTCCTGGGAATTGAACAAGGACAGGGGCTGGATAAAGAGAAAGTGATCAAACGAATCAAGGAGGAGATGAGAAGAAGGCTTAAGACACTGGTGCAGCTAGAGCTCTATGATAAAAACTTGATCAAGGCGATCAACTGTAGGGTCATCCCCGTGGCGACGTATGCTATGAACGTTTGTCAGTTCACCAAGCAGGAGTTATACGAGTTGGACATGCTTGTCAAAGATACATTGAGAGCTAATAACATGCTAGGTCCCCAAGCGAGTGACCAGCGACTCTATATGAAGAGGCAGCATGGAGGACGAGGTTTAAGGTGTTTGAGAGAGATCTACCAGGAGACGAAGGTCCGAATAGCCACTTACATGACTCTCAGTACCAACAGATGGATGCATGTGGCATGGCTGCGGGAGTACGGTAGAGAGTATAAGAGCGTTAAAAGTGAGGCTGAAGCTGTGTTGCTTAAGTGTGGGGTGGATGTAACCTTCACAGAGCGCGAAATACTGAAGAATGGCGTGTGCATGCCAAGTAGCTGGAAAAAGAGCTGGAAAGAGTTGAAAGGTGATCTACGAGCAGGATTGGGCAAGATAGCCGAAACTGAGTACAGAGCCAAAACCATGCAGAGTAGTTTGTGGTCAGGAAGAGACTGTCGGGAAGAACATGAGTGGCTGACGGCCAACGTCACACCGCAGAAGACCGCTGGTGTAATGAATATGCTGGAACAGATGGTGGAGACAAGAGCTTGGAAAGAAATGCGGGGTCTAGATGCAAGTGATGGGAAGTGTAGATTGTGCGGGAAATATACAGAGACAGTACAACACCTGCTGTCAGGTTGTGAGATGCTCGCGGGCACTGAGTACCTACGCAGGCACAATAATGCACTTATGGTTCTGGCAGTGAGCTGGGCCATCAAGAAAGGACTGCTACCAGAAGATACGGCTTGGT
>JAODFW021166378.1:0-15827 GCA_027575235.2 Palythoa mutuki | reverse complement strand
GATCGAAAACGTTTGTTTTTATAATAACTTTTTAATAACTTTTACAATTTTTAGCCTTATATATTTTTAATACTTTTAAGTGAATTGAAGAGTTGACGATTCCTGACATGACGTCATGGCCTGTTCTGGACCCAGACTTAGCAACTCCCGGTCATCTTCATTGGGCGTGGTTGGTGCGGGAACTTTAAAGCTCGATTTTGTAGTGAAGCAGTTGCGGAAACGAAAAAATGTTTTGGGAATACTTGTTTATTCAATATAAAATTAGCAATAACACAAAAACCCTGTAGGCCGTATAGACACTTTATGGGAACATTTCTATTGGCATATCTAGTCTGATATCAGCTAGCAACTTAAAGTAAATAATTTGTATTAATATATAGGTTACATAAGGAAAACTGTGCTGTCACTTTGAATTCAAATATATATCATATGCTTTCTTGATTTACCTAATAGATATTTTTTGTCTTTTTCTTATTTTTATTCCTTTAATATTGGTAATCTGTATTACTGCTTGTCACTATACATTATCCTCAGCTATTTGTGGGTTTAATGTTTAGTAATTTTTGTAACATTAATTTTTATTAACATATCTATCAAATATGTAATAAATCAGTAACCATTTAGATAAAACATCAGCAACCAGGGTTTTATTAGGTGTGTACTGAATAGATACACTGCAATGTCTTTGTGACATTCAGTTCACAACCCACCTAGTATAATTAACTGGATTTTCAACAAGACACCAAACTCTTATTCAGCATTTTTAGAAATTCAAATGAGATGAACATAATTAAAGTGAACTACAAATCATTCAGTTTTATATAAAGTTGGTTTTTATTTTCTACTTAGTACTTAAAAGGACAGCAGATTTCTGTTAAAGAACTTCAATTTTTAAAATTTTTCCTGGGGGTACATGCCCCACCCCTCTTCCTTTAAAATGCCCCTGAAGGCCTTTGGCTCTTTGTTTTTCATCAGCCTTAAAAATATCTCTACCAACTTGACAGAAAAATCTATAAAGACCCTGGCAACTATTCAAATTGAAAGTTTGGTCGGTTGCCTACAGGTCAGAAAATAATTATTGCTTCTTTCATTTTTGCTTATATTTGCAATATTTAATATTTTCCTTCCATAATCAATTTTCAGAGAAATACAAAACCAATCTTTAATAGTGCTGATATTGTTTAACATTTTCATCTTTCATTAATACTCTTTTCTCACTAACCAATATTGAGAAATACAAGAAATTAATGCAGCGTGGTGCTACAATCAACATGCTATTCTAATATATTTTGCGATATGAAAATCCGTTAAATTATTTTGAGCTGTAAAATATTATTAATTCAAATGATCACAGAATAACATTTCCTATTAATTTAGTATCAATAGTTACTTTAAAAAGCATAGCATGTTTTATTTAACTTCCAGTGACATCTTAACTCTAATTGGAATTTTATGCTATAGGTTGCAAAATGTTAAAGTTTTTCTAACTTAATATTTTTATCCTCAAAAGATAAGATAAGACGAATTTTTTTAAAAAGGGTAATCACTTCAGTGTAGTAAAAAGACTGGTATCAACATGAGCCCTTTGTATATAAATATGAATGAGATGGTATGTGTATGTTTTTACTTGTACTGTTTCAGCTACTTAAAGAATTTCATGATAATGAGGTATACATTAATAATGGTTGGAGTTTTTTCAAACCATCTGTGTTTTAAGTAGAATAATTTATAGGTATCAAAATAATGCTTAAAGAAGACTTAAGATAATATAATGTAACTGTATACAATATACTTAATCTTTTAATGTATCTCAATATTATAACTTACAGTATGTTTTTATTATTATTCCTGGTTCGTCAATACAACTACAATCTCAATATTTAAATTTATTTTTGTGCGTACTCGCACGTTAAACCAATATATTTTTGTTATACTTTTTTCACCAATTTTGCTCGTAAGATGTTAGTATCGACTGTCTGTGATCATATTTAAAAATAAAGTTGTTATTTTCATAAAATTGAAGTATGATAGTCAGGAAGATGTTATTTAGAACATGCCATTTTTCTTGTGAGTTGCATTCGTATGACGTTTATATGAATGCTTTCAGCTAGTTTATAATAATTTTTGATTTGATTTTCCGTGTTCATTGTTGAGAAGTCACGTCATTTTATTGTGTTGGTTATGCGCTCCCAGCACCATGCAGGCAAAGGAAGTCGCTGTACAAAGGACAGAAGATTGTATTTGTACTTACTCAGATAAGTTTTGTTCCAATTAATTTTGGAAGAAAAGTGAAAATCTATAGCAGATTATATTTTTAGTTTAAGAAATATTTTTGCAGCTTGCTGAAGACAGTTCTCATATTTCCTGTCCAGGGGTTATCTGGCTCCTCAGAAAACACAAAAGAAAACAATTGTCGGCGAACTGACATAATTAGAAACTAGGTGTTGTTTCAATTTCGTACTTGGGTTGACACGCGTGGGAATGTAAATAAGGTTATATCGGAATAGATTACAAGAAAGTATTTCCTGCAAACATCTTGAAATTAACCATTAAAATCTTGACGGTATATTCGTTTTGCGTAAAGTTGAAGATATACTGTAATATTCTTGCTCAAAGTTTTAATACAGTGAGTCATACTTCAGACACATTGCCAAAAATATAAAGTTTGAAGAGGTGTCTTTGCCTCTGTGCGTGTGTCATTTTAAGGAACCCACGCTTTCTTATCTCTGTAGGTCTCAAATTGATTTTAGTTGTGGCTACCGACTTGCAGCTAAATGTAACTTAAAGTAAACAAAGGAAATAGATGGAGTAGTTTGTTCCAACTGTAAATTAAACATTTCTGAGTGGTCAGATATTTATGGTTAATGAAAGATCACGTGATACTTATGTTTGAATTATCTTGTCATGATGGCTTTTGTTTGTGCTCAAGGTTGTTTTGTTTTGTTTTATGGGTTTATAAAATATTCACTGACATTGTACTGACTTTTTTCTCCCGGGTCTCCAGCTAATTCATGGCGGGAATATATTTGAAGGTGACGAGCGACTTCTTCCCAAAATCGACAAGGCCAAGTTTTCGCAATAAAGAACCAGAAATTTCTGTGGAGAAAGGAGACATTATATTTGATGTTCGTAAGCTGGATGACGGTTGGGTTTATGGCAAAAACCTCAATACGGGAAAAGCAGGAGCCTTTCCCGCCAGTTGTACTGCTAAACTTTCCGGCTCTGACGACTCCGACACGGGTTCTGAAACAGGAAAAGAAACAAAAAGTAGAAGCTCGAAGGAACCCGTAGAAGAAGTCAAAAAGCCTTCCCGAGGTTCGTCTGGTAGCTCTCAGGGCTCAACTGGTAGTGCTGGACGTAAAAAAGACCCAGTTGTGAATGGAAACGACCAGTCTGGCGCTGGTGATTCAAAAAATGGCGCCGCGAAAGAACCTGTTGAAAGTGATAAAACTAAACCCTCCCGGGAAACGTTGAACTCAAAAACATCTCAAGCGCCAACTGGCGCGAACTTACTTAAGAAGCAGCAAAGTCGGCCCAATATTAATCCTGCCAGCGGCAAAGACAAAGAAAAGGATTCTGGAAATACCGAAGCGAAATATAGTGCTGTAAGCAAGAGTACTTCTCCAGAAGATAGAAGCATAAGGGATACACCAGCTCGAGCACAACTCTTCAAACTAAGACCAATAAGTTCGCGGATTTCGGAGGAGAGAATGAAGGAAAACAAGAAAAAAGAGCAAGAGAAACAGGCCAAGGAAAAAGAGGAAAAGGAGAAAAAGGAGAAGGAGCGGAAGGAGAAAGAAAAGAAGGAAAAAGAGAGACGTGAGAAAGAAAAGCAAGAAAAAGAAAAACGACAAAAAGAAGAGCGCGAGAAATTACAGAAAGCGAAAGAAAAACCTGATGATAAACAAAAAGACCAAATTGATAGCAAACCGGAAACTGATAAAATCGACACGAAGACAGAAGATCAGTTGTACCTCAATGATTCTCCGATTAAGAAGCCGCGGTTGGCGGTCGACGAAGATGTTCTTGAGAGCGAAAAGCCTGACCCACATTATTTAAACGACGAACCAACAACTCTTTCAATAGGCATTCAGGACCAATCAAGCACAACGCCTCCGAATCAGACAGCTACAGCTCAGGGCAACATCAATATTCAGGAAAATCCGCTGACGAGGGACGATGAAAACATTTACCAGACACCAGATTTAGGAAAACTCCCTGATAAACCTCGCGGTGGCTGCGACGAATGTCATGAACCCCACGATTACGATGTACCAAATCATTACAAAACGCCTCCTGGTTCACCCGTGACATCGAAGAAGAAAAAAGAGAAATCAAAGAAGAAAAAGCACGAAAAGGTTAAGCTCGACAACATGGAAAACAAAATGAGTGATCCGAAATTTGCTAACCAGAGACATAAGATGGCATCCTACGAGAGCATTAGGGCGAGAGATTTCGCTAAATCCTCGACGGAAAGCGTAAAAGACGCTGTTAAAACTGTCAAGAAAACGAAAGAAAATTTGAGTACAAGACGCTATCCAAGATTGAGAATTCTTGGTGGCATAGCGCTTGGCGTTTTGCTCGGAATCGTTTGCTTTTTAATTTTATATCTGGTGATCTTTCTCGCTGCTGTCACTTCAGCAGTTGTTGCGTTTATCGTCGGAATTGTAGCGGCGATAACCTTTAGCTTTCTCGACAGAACTCGTATTTTGTGTATCGTATTACTTATTTTCCCGAGTGTATTTTCAACTGGCGGCAAGATTGCTATGTGGATTTTAATAACTTATTTTATAATCGTCGGCCCAATATGCAACATTGCTGGAAATATTCAGATAATAGCTGATTCAAGATTGTGCGTGGTTTTGACGACCAATGACACGTTAAATTCTTCCGATAAGTATATCTTATCTTCACGAAGGAACTACATCGAAAGTCAAGTTCAGGAAAAAGAAAAAACCATTAAGGAACTGGAATCCATCCTAAACGAAACTTTATTAAATATGAATCTGGCAAATATTAACAACTCAGCGTCTGTGAATAATTACACTGGCCAGCATTGTTTGAGGACAGTCAACGAGTCTCGCTTCACCTGCCTTTCAGACGCTGCGTTTTCATTTGACACGTGCACAAAAACATTTTCCGGTTCGGGAAAGGAAATCGAATTGAGGAAAAAATGTCAACTGTTTAAAGCATCCAACATTTGCAGTTCTTTATTGGACAAGAGAATTCAGCAAACGTGTTATAATATTAATCTCATGACGGCTAAGAAAGCCCTTGTTGAAGCGAAATATGTCATTGAAAAATCAAAACAAAACTCTGGCATTGCTGGTGAAATGTTCGCCTCAGAGAACATTTTCAGTCACTCAAGATCTGAAGTGTGTGGTTTTGCTATTATCCTGGAAATGCTGCTGCCACTTTTGATATTGATCGTGCTTTACGAGGCGTTCCGATATCACAAGCTTTACATGTCAACAAATTGTTTTGACAATCATTATCTCACAAAACACTTCAAATCAATCGATGAGTTAAGAAAATCAAGCAGAACTTCCGATGGATTGCTTCCTCTGAAAAAAGGAGAACTCAATAAGTACGTACGGCCAACCGCTTGCCAATTAGCAACTGTGGAGAGAAAGAACTTATTCAAATTTCTTTTTATTTATTTTATATACTTGCTGTTTGCTTTGATCTTTATTTTGTTTGACTATTTTTTTTATCGCGCGGTGAGTGAAGGCCAGAAGTCACCTCCAGAGAATGCAGAGAAAAATGGAACAACAAGCGGCAAAGTCAACGGTTATCCATCTGAGTGCAACCTTCAACTCATCCCACCCCTCGAGTGGTACGTGATCGTCCTGTCAGCTTTGCTTGGGGTACTTTTATTGATGATACTATTTCAGTCGCACGTGTTGAGACTGAGGAGGTTCGTTACTCGACGCTTTTATCCCCGCCGTGAGAGAAAGCGCGTTGCTTTCCTCTATTACAAGATCCTGGAGGAGAGAAGATCATTTGTCAAAGCTGTCATTGCAAGAATCAATAGCAAAGTTGACGAAAATGAAATGTTGAAAGAGCTGGATATCATGCACGTGCTTGCAAACCATTTCCACGCCATGGACTGGCTTTTCACAACTCTTCGACTGGGGACCAAGAGCTGCATGGTGTGTGGAACAAGCCTCAATAGCAAGTACATATTCTGTGAGAACGATAGTTGCGAGGCGGTATATTGTCGCACCTGCTTCTGGGATCTGGAGAACAAGTGCCTTGGGTGCATGTGTGGCAGTAAGGCAGCATCTGTCTTGAGCTCAGATAGCTTCAGAAGAAATGACAGTTCGGTCTAGACCTTTAATCATCATGCGTGACATGGTATGACACAGTTTGCGTGATGGTAACGTAACTAGGTAACGGTTTTAACCTTAGAACAATGTAGATTTAAAATTTTATTTACATTTGACATAAAAGCTAAATTCTAGAAGTTGGAATCGGGCGTTCATATCTTAAGAAAAATGGTAAAGAACTCGTAAAAAAGCGAATGCCTCCAGGGAAAATGATACTAACAAGGGGAGGGGTGAGTGGGAGACATAGCATCGCTACAAATTTTTAAGGTGAGTCTAAACGAGAAACTTTCATGTGACAACTTTTATGTAACAAATATATTTCTCGTGTAGATGGTACAGCAATAATTTGTCAACAGTTCAAAGTTTAGTTTTAGTTTGATCGCGTGCAGTGTCTATTGGCGGACTGGAATTTTTTAAAATACCGTAAGTATTTGTCATATTTTATGTATCGCATCATCTACACAAACAATTGTAATTATGTGACATTTTTACTTGTCACATAAAAGCTAACACGCTAGCCTTTCATTAAATGTATTTGTCACATAAAATTGGCCATTTTTTATCCGGTCGATACGAGCAAACGAAAGTTGTCACATGACAGTTGCCACATAAAAGTTTCTCGTATAGACCAGCCGTAACTCGTTACAATCTATCGAGAGATTAAAAATCGTAAACTTAATAAATTAATGAAACATTTTCCCCCCACAAATTTGTATTACAAAGCTAGTGTATTGCAGAGTAACTACTATCTTGGTCAGCTGTTACTCTTGTATCAACACAAGAGAAGTACGTCATAACATTTCTAGTGAGTAATTGGCAGAGCCAGTCATTGGAGCTAAGGGAAGTCGCGCTTTTCGATTTGTTCCACGAGAAACATCAAAGAAGACCCCACGGCCATCCCCCTTAGAAACCTCACACAATTTATCGACAATTTTACTTTTAAAAAAAGAGTAAAAAAGGCTAAAGCGATATTACTGCGTTATTGCACTATTATGTACAATTTTTATTATCAATGGACAATAATTGTAACTAAACTTTCGATTTTTTCCACGTTGTGCAGAAAAAGATCACGGTCAAACTCCCTTCCCCTCCCCCCTCCCCCCTTAAATGTTGGTCTGACGTTTCTCGCGGAACAAAGCAATACTCGTGACTTCCCTACATGACAAAGATTTTACTTCACCCTTTTTTCCATACTGAAAAGAGTACTTATATTAATATTATATAGTAGAGATAATTTCGTGTTTTAATTTTATCACCAAACGAAAAATATCAAAGATAGATGTTTTTAATTGATTCAGATTTTATTTTAAATAGTAATTTTGACAAGTTGACTTCATTCGTTGTTGCAATGCGTTTAAATACTTCAAACAGATTGTTTTTAATTCGAACACGGTAGCCAGTAGTGTTAGAAATAAATTTGTCTGTTTATATAAAAAAACTTGTACAAGTGTGGGAAATATTTAACTTGGAGACCATGGAGAAATTGTACAGTTTGAGTTAAATGATCTTGATATATGTAAAATCGAACTTTTCTTTTTCAAAACGTATTTGGCTCGGACAAAAATCGGCTTTGTTGCTAGAGATCACATGATACGAAATACGCCATACTGGAACGTATAAGAATGTGCCAGCCGTTAAGACAAAGCACAATTAACAAGAAAAGTGTGATTTTTCTGCTATACAATTACCAGTGGAGTTCTGACACATGCCATGCTCTTCAGTATATGGGGTTTCATAACACGCGACTTCAAGCTGCAAAAAGCCTATGGTGATGCCCAGCCCTTTGTAGAAATAATCGGAACTGTAACTAGTGAGATTGTTCGTTTGAGAATGGACAAGCTCTTTGTCTTCATGTTACAAACAGTACAAAATAAATGAGCTTTAACTCAGATAAAGAATTTAGCAGTTTCACATACTATACGGTGTAATGAAACCCAAATAGTATTTGGCTTGTCTCGTTCTTTGGAAAACGTGTAAATAGTCTGCTCCCAGTTACTGTTCCTAGTGCGGTAGGACCGTAATCATAAAATAATGAAACTTGCTGCGAGCATTATACCAAGTCTCAATGTTCAGTGTTACTGCGTGGAATAAGTCTCCTTTGAGAGAGAGAAAATCAATCGCAAATCATTATTGCTGTTTATTTATTACTGAAAAGCTGAACTAGTGTTGAAATTTTAAGGAAGTTTTTAGTTAAAAACGAAACATTTAGACATATTAAGAACAGTACACAGAGGGTAATTGATGCCACTTAGAGCCAAAGTAATAATGCATTGAACTAGATATGTCTGAAATGTAAAATAAATACTGTTCTGTCACTTGTTTTTTTTTGTGTTGTATGGGAGAATGAAATATGTTAGGCCACTTAAAAATATAACATTGCTGTGAAATCTGGGGATCATTTCTACCTTCAACACAAAAGGGATCTGACGCACTTGCTGAAGACCTTATTCAAGGGCAACGTTCAATTCGAAAAATTACATATCCGTTTTTGTAAGCAAATCCTTGGAATCCAGAGTAAAGGTTCAAATTTTGCTTGCGCAGCAGAACTGGGTCGTTTTCCACTTGCAATTAGAATTTAGTCACATGATAAAATACTGGTTTCGACTGTTAACTTCGCCCAATCATTGCCTAATCAAAGAAGCCTATCAAGGAAATATTAACCTGCTAACTAGAAACAAACATGTTGGCTTACAACAATTTTAATTGTAAATTTGATCCACATACCACGGCCACGTAACTTTCAGAGACTACCCTTATTAACACAGTTATACCAAAGCTTAAAGAAAATATTCAAGCAAAGTTCACACAAACACAGAAAATGTAAGAAACTAGAGGTTTATAACGCAATTAAACACGATTATTCATTAATATAGGTAATCGTGTTCATGGAGTTCAGTCACAAAGTTAGGACTATCAGCACATACAATGAAGATATAGATTGGTCTTTACACGAAAATTCCAAGAGAAAAACGAACTTGCAACTTATGTTCAAACTCCTGTATGCAAATAAAGTGCATTATTGCATGTTTTGTAAACACAAAACCCTGGAAATCTTAGAAAAACTTTTCATCAAATTTAAATGAAATAAATATCAACTTTAAGAAATTAGATACAAAAAGTTTATTATAGATGATAAGCATGAAAGACATCGCTATTATAAATCTGTGTGCTACTCTTTTTTATAGGATTGTGAATACTTACAATAACTTGGGTTGATCCATATTTTAAAATTTTTTAATGTTACATTCAAGTTATATTCGTATAAATTACAAATTTTATAAGCTACATTCAAGTTATACTTCAGTATATTCTCATTTCTTTGTAACACATGTATGTTATTTGATGGAAAGAACTCTGTACCAGTTTTGCTCCATGTAACAATAAATACACGCTTTTTTTATAAGAACCAGTAAATTTTGCCGAAGCTCATTTGTTCTTATTTTTTTGGCAACTTCAGTCTCAAGTTGTTCTTAAATTGAAAATGAAACTGCGCGCCACACACGTATTGCACTACTGAATTTATAGAGCTGAACTACCTTCATTGTTTAATTTGTTGAGCAGTCTTTACAGTGAATCTTTTTATGTTTTATCGCTATAAGTTTTAGTCAATTTTCTCCCAGAAAAACGTTCCTAGTTATCATGCAAGCCACAGCCTGAGCTTGTTCTTAAATTGTTCTTAAATTTTGGCAAATTTGAGCCTCGTTCTTAAAGTTGTTCTTATAAAAAAAGCGTGCATAAACCTCGAGCACACTTCCGATTTTCTCTGCTCATATTTACAATACACGATAAGTAGTTTTTTTAGCAATAAATTAATAAGGGCAAATATCAGTTTGTACTGGTGAATAGGCCAACTAGTGTCCCTGAAAACAACCGTTTGCTATCGGTTTTCCGACGCCAACCAAAATCCAGATAAATTAATGCCGAGTCCAGGCTCATATTCCAGTTATACGCTCCACTGCTCACAAACAGAGCCTTCAATCTAGGCCACTGAGTGATCATTTTCTGCTACATTTACCGTATTTTTGAGAAACTGGACTTGGTTTTGTTTGTGAGCATTGGAGTGTAATTCAGTAATCCAGTATCTAACTAATCTGCAACATTACAGGCTCGGCGGAGGGAGGGAAGAGGCGAAGGAGAAGGGGAGTGGTCAAAAATTACAAGCGGAACTAACGCTATTTCAAGAGCACCGAAAAAAAATCGTTTTTTCACTCATGTCTTGAAGTCAAAATTCCTCTAAAACGACATGTTATTTTCACTGTAGATGTGTATTTCAGTCATTACTTAAATTTTACTCATTTATGCTGTTACACCATGAACATCGAAGTACAACTTTTGCGATTTGCCCATTTCAGGCGTTGTACTTAATAGATAAACTGTTCCACCGGGCCTGCATAACATTCAAAATGTCGACTAATAGCAATCCTATGATTTTTTTTTGCATAGCTGTGCAATGCAATGTTGCAGTATTTCAGGCTTCTATGTCAAAATACCAGACCCAGTACTTTCTTTAACGCTTGTTAGAAGTAGTGTTTAGCACATTACTGTCTGTCTGTCAGTCCGTGGGTGTAGATTGGTGGTGGGTTTAGTAAAGGTGTGGTGACCGGTTCTCGACTCACCCCGGACTCCACCATCAAAACATCCGACTGTCCGGTCGGTGGCCCGATCTGTTGGGTGGTAGTCGTGCCAGAAGCGGTAGTTAGAACAACAAGCTGTGGTTGTGACGCGCGGGGCTTCTTGTTGCACACCTCCGTACAAAGGTACCCACACAGCGCTCCGCAGCCACAGAGGACCAAGACGAGCCCGAGCGATGCAATACCAACAATGAAGGCGATGCGATCCACTGTACCCAGCTTTTCAAACCAACCGAGGTCTTTGTCAGAACTCTCCGACTCATCTTTTCAGATACAAATGCACGTAATACAACAATGTTAGTAAGGTGAATAAAAGCAGTAGACCTCCGTTCCGGCAGAAGATTGGATATGCTAGAACCCGAATTAAATTGAAATTATTGAGTGTAACTAGGATTTTTTTTGTGTGGATTGTTAGCTCGATCCTTTGTTCCTGCTCTAGTCTTGAGTGTAATTTTCACTAGCAGAGGGTTCGTCTAATGTTAACGTTGTTATAATGGTAAAACGCAAGCAAACTTAGAAGTCATCGACAGGATTTCATTGCGCCAGAAGTGTTCAAATCAGTCAAGATTTTGGCTTGCCTGCATTTTTGTATCAAACTTTAAACTTAACAAATTTTAACATCGCCAAGTTGTTCAAAAACTGCTTAACTTTAACACCGGATTAAGCCAAAATTCAAAACGATATTTCGTCATTGGGGAAAAAACGTTGCGAACTTATAAAATACTATCCAAATTATCCAAAAAAGAAACACGCATATCAAATCAAAAACTGTATGTGCAGCCCAAATCTGAGTCCATGTAAAGTTGGAACCAAGAACTCGTCGATTCAAATTTGAATCCTGCTAGGTTAGTGCTAATCGGCTTTGAAACAATCAAGCACAATTCTGAGACTGCATGTAGATAATTGACACTAAATTGCGAACTTGCAAAGATGGCAAAAAACGTAATTTAAGTATAAAATTGTGGCTTGTCTGAATTATTTATACAACAGGAACAATCCAAGTTTCGCAATACCACAGCGAACTTACAACAGTTAATTCAACTTACTTTCCAAGCAAATGCATTATGGTTGTACAACTTATTAAATAAGAAATGAAGGGTCATTCTGTTAAAATTATTTGTAATATTATTATTGTGGGAACAACTCCGAGTTTTCAAGTTTCAGTCATCGTGCATAAATAATCTAAACCAATTTACCTGAATCTGAGTTTTGCCGGCGAGTTCCGTCCATTGACAAGGCTGTTCTGTTAGTTATAAACAGAACTATCCAACCATTCGCATTTTGCGAAAGAAAGATTGAAGCCAAACAGACTGCTAATAGCAACTGAAACGCTAACGAGAATTGAGCCATGTTCTCCGCCTCTACAGAAATGCTTGTTTGTGACAAACTACAAGTTAAAAACTTTGTGCGGAAAGAATGAAATCCCTTAAGTGGGTTTTAAAACAAAACAACCACAAGTGCATTCTTAAACATAAGCCACTAGCAAATCACAGAGAAAAGAAAAGCACATTTTCAGGAGATTGAAAGAAACAAATTTCCCCTGGGACTAACATTTAATACTTTTCATATATTAGAAAGAACTTACTTAACAATTACTCTCTAAAAAGATATCTATTCATTTGCTGATTTATGTTGTGAATTCTTCACGATTTCTATTCTTGTATAACGCATGGAATTCGCGACTAAAAAGCATTTACAAGGAACAGCAAAAATAACTTACACAAGAGACAAAGGGTGACCTCATTTAACATAGTAATTAAACAGTTTCGTTGCTCAACGTCTTGTTTCATTTTTCCCAGGTAAAATTTCTATTTTTTTTGAAAGCGAGTAACCATGGACATCGCACAAATACTCCCGGTCTGCAAATATAACCCCTTTCCCATTTTTGCATTTTACAAACCGCCACGTTCAATATACTTTGGCCTCATATACACTGAAAGGAATACTTGCAAATGACAATTAAGGTCAAGTTCAGGCATCGAACATGTGCCAAATTTAATGTAAATCTGAAAGTTCTATTGTTTTACCTCATTTGCATTAAATAGACGATTTTCGATATATTTTGGCGCGCGGTACTGGTAACATGTAACCGAGGGTCAGAGCTCAAGTGGAAAACTGCGGGAAATTGCAGGCACGCGC
Source organism: Palythoa mutuki (assembly GCA_027575235.2). Lineage (NCBI taxonomy): Eukaryota > Metazoa > Cnidaria > Anthozoa > Zoantharia > Sphenopidae > Palythoa > Palythoa mutuki. The sequence goes on along the minus strand of JAODFW021166378.1, from coordinate 2,728 downwards.
GCCCCAAACTATCGGCTCCTCGCTCCAACGTAAACATTTGCGTGCGCGCCTGCAAATAATTTTCACGCGGTTTTCCTCTTGAGCTCTGACCCTCGGTTTCGTGTTACCAGTACCGCGCGCCAAAATATATCGAAAATCGCCTATTCTGAAAGATACGTTGTCTGTCATCACTTTATTGGTAAATTTTTGAATCCTGGTCGGTTGTAGAGCAGTCCGACGAGCTGTCTATGTTTCTCCTTGAGAAAAACAAGCGTTTGCAAAGAAACTGGGACGAGAATAAAAAAAACTTAAGGGGAGGGGAGGGGAGAGGAGAGAGCGGGACTACACGCATCCAACTGTAAAATATTTTGTTCGTTTGCCAGAGAAGGCAGTAATTTATTTGATTAAATACAGTTAACTACCAATTTTCTTCCGAAGTCTTAATAAGGCACAAAATGGTGTTTATTTATTCCGCACTGTACTGTCTCCAACAGCTGGTTTGTACTCAGAAAGATCTTACTGGAGAGCAGAAGTTATAAACAAAATAACAAAGCTAATCAAACCAATTGCATGAACCCCAGTCATGCAAGAATGATTGTGGTAAATTATTTTGCCAGGAATCTGAAAGATGTCCAAAAAACAGCGAATAATTGCGCAGCGCATTTATTACGTCATAATTCGGACAAACAAACCAGCTGAATAAAATTAAGTGGCGGCTGACGCAATATTTTCAACCAACCATATTACTTAAAATTTGACACATAAACTCACTCCTTAAGCCCTCTTCACACTAACGACGTAAGCGCTATCGCAACACAAGAAAAATTTAGTGTGGAGCGAGAAAACGTAAGCGCAAGCGCAAGAAAAAGGAGAATTTTGTTTTTCTAGTGCTTGTCTTGCGATTGCGCTTGTGTCAGAAATCTTCCAGTGTGAAGCAACAAAACGTAAACGCAAGCGCATTAAAAAGGAATATGGCGCATGTGTACCCACCTTGCTTGGGTCGCTCGTGTTTTAGTGTGAAGTTCCTTGCGATTGCGATTGCGCTTACGTTTACGTCGCTAGTGTCAAATGTACGCGGGGCGATTATTTACAATCACGTGACAGGCTGTCAGTTGCCTGATGAAGACTGTGCGATACGGTCCCAACGTTGTGTTGTGTAATTGGTTTTCTTCTAAATTTTAGTAAGTGTTTAAATTATTTTTTTTAGTAAATCATGTTTAAAATTCTATGAATAATATACATATGATCTGTTTAAAACGTGTTGTACAAATTTCCGACCAAATCTTTGCACGGTCTTCATCAGGTTGTATGGATAAAACGTGGAGAGAATAAATGTACTGAATATGCCACAAGGGCCCTGTGGAAAACAAAGGAACTAAAATATAAATACTGACACGTTAAAAGTATTTAATTGCTATTCATGTGAAGTGAACATAAGGTTAGATAACAAATTGCTGTTTGAATTTTGATCTCATCCAGTGTTTTTAACAACCTAGCCCAGAATGGTTTCCGAATAACATCTGCCAAGTAGCTACTGGAAGATTTGACTCTGTTACTTACTTCGGCAAACAGATAAATTGCATCTCCTGCTCTCAAAAGCAGATCCGCGACAAGGAAGACCTGCCCTGGATGGTACAGGGTTGTTACAAATACGACTGCGGATTTGAGTTCCATAACCGCAGGTTTTTGAGCAAACGCCAGATGACCTCCAAGGACCCCAATTGCCGTGAACTTGTAGTTTATCAAAATAAACGTGTTACAAATGGAGGTTAACATTAATTAAGGAGAACAATTTTTAAGTTGTATAATTTTGAAAGATACATTAACTATCATGACTTTATTGGTAAATTTTTGAATCCTGGTCGGTTGTAGCACAGTGCGTTATTTTGACGACGAGCTGAAAAACAAGCGCGTGTAAAGAATCTGCGACGAGAATAAAAAAGAACTTAAGGGGGAGGGGCCGGGGAGGGGAAAGGAGAGAGCGGGACTTCAGACGTTCAACTGTAAAATATTTTGTTCGTTCGCCAGAGAACGCAATCATTTCTTTCATTGAATACGGTTAATTACCAATTTTCACCCGAAGTCTTATTAAGGCACAAAATTATGTTTATTTATTTCCACTGCACTGTCTATTACAACTTGCTCGTACGTGGGAAAATCTTACTGGAGAGCAGAAGTTGCAAACAAAATAACAAAGCAAATCGAACCAATTGCAACCAGCCCAGTCATACAAGAATAATTCTGGTAAATTGTTTTGCCAGGAATCTGAGAGATGACCAAAAAACAGTGAATAATAGCGAAGCGCATTTATTAGGTCATAATTCGGACAAACAAACCAGCTAAATAAAATCAAGTGGCGGCTCACGCAATATTTTCAACCGACCATATTATTTAAGATTGACATATAAACTCGTTACTTAAGCCTGCTTCTCACTAACGACGCAATCGCAATCGCAACACAAGAAAAATCTAGTGTGAAGCAAGAGCGCATGCGCAAGAAAAAGGAATACGGCGCATGCGCACTCACCTTGCTTGGGTGGCTTGTGTTTTAGTGTGAAGGTCCTTGCGATTGCTTACGTTTACGTCGCTAGTGTGATGCAGGCTTAAACTGCGTTATAAAGGTTTCAAATGTACGCGGGGCGATCAGTTACAATCACGTGACAGGTTGTCAGGAGAGAAGAAGAAGAAGAAGAAGAAGAAGAAGAAGAAGAAGAAGAAGAAGAAGAAGAAGAAGAAGAAGAAGAAGAAG
>JAODFW021165432.1:0-15831 GCA_027575235.2 Palythoa mutuki | reverse complement strand
GGTCTAGAACAGCTTTGACGTCACTTTAGGAATTTTCAACTCTTTATTTCAGTGTTTCAATGTATTTCCATACAAACTCGATCATTTTTCGCTTTGTTTAAGACAAGAAATGATTGAGTTTATAGAGTACGCGATTCCTGAAGTGACTTCACGGCCTGTTCTGGACCCAAGACTTAACAACTCCCGGCCATCTTTGTTGGGCGTGGCCGGTGCAAGAACTTTAAAGCTTGATTTTGTGGCGAAAATGTGACGTAATCGAATTTTTTTTTTGGAATATTTGTCAACGCATTAAGAGATAGATCAAAATCGAAAAAAATTTTTTTTGCCATATGGACACTCTACGTCGAGCCGCAGAAACAATTTTTGTTTCTGTTTTTAGTATTTGTTTTGTTTGGTTCTACCCTAACCCTAATTAGATTTCAGTATATGTTTTTATCTTACTTTTCATTTATTTGAGGATAAATTTGACCCATCGGCCAACTTTAAAGATGATATATTTTCTTTTTTTGTTTTGGCATAACAGCCCAAGTGCCAGTTCGCAAAAGCAATCAACCACACACGGAAACAGCTGGTCAGATATCGCAGGGCCATGTTGGTCAAGAACTTCCTGCTTCATCAGCATCTTCTTGGAGTGCAACCCAGACGAATCGTCAACAACAAAACAACGTGCTGGATCTTCTTTGCAGTCCAACTGACACTTTGCCACATGTGGACGGCCAAGAAGTTGAAGAAATCTTTGCAGGCCTAGAAATTGAACTAAACCACAGGGATACCAATGTTGCAGCAACTGCCTTAAGTGGCAGACAGGATCCTTTTATTTCGGGACATCCAACCCAGCCAGTTAACAACCGTGGAACATCTGTAGAACAAACCATCACCAATTCAGTGAGTTATGCTTCAAGTCAACCAGCAATGGCTCAATATCACCAGGGTTCTCACCATCAAAGTTTTCCAGCAGGGAATAACCCCCATAGGCAGCTAGAAGGAGCGCCACAAAGAGCCCTACAGGGCTATGGAGAGTTTATTCCTGGTCAAGAAAACTCCCATTTCACTGGTGGTAGACCGACAAGCCAGCCCATGCATGGCATGGATGGATTCCCTAATACAGGCGTTGGAGCAAACCAACAGCAGCAGTATCCATTTGGACATGAAGGCCCGCCAGGAATGTTTGCTCCTCTACACGATGAGTTTGGCCTGGCAGATGATCTGCCAAAAGAAAGGAGAAGACCACCGAGTCCTAGGGTTGACCCTCAGAAACAGCAGCAAAAGTGGCATGATGATGAGAAACTCGGTTCCATGGCAACCATTTCACCTGTGTTGTATGCCAACATAGAACATCCTAACTTAAGTGTTGAGTATCCAGGTGAGAACTGAAATATATTGTTCAGTTGGGTTGGACTGTACCTGCTTAAGGATTTTCTTTGTAATGGAAAACTAGTCATAAAAGTTATTTTAGAAGATTAAACAACCAGGGTCGTATTGTTCAAAAACTGGTTAATTTTAGCTGCGGATCAAACCAAAATTCAAAGAGCGACTTCTTCACCAAGGAAGTAAACGCCATGATTTTTGAAGACAACATGGTATAAATACAAAAATTTCAGCTCAAATCGTTATATCTAAAAGGTTTGAAACGTGAAGACAGATTAAAGTATTAACTCTAGGTTAGTGCTTCAGTTGATTTTGAATGTGTTTTAGCTTTCCATGCTCATTTGTTTTAAAATTAGGCTTGTTCTTAACATTACTATTATTGAAATTAGTGGATGAATTTATTTTCTATGAAATGTATTTGTTACAAAAAAGAAGACCTGAATTCTTGGTAAGAAACTTGAGAACTGTATTCTAAGTTTATGAAGTTGCAGCATTTTGGTTTATTTGATTTTGCCCTTCTTCATTCAGAATGGACGAATCGTTATCGTGCTATTGCACGACTGTGGAGAAAACTTTCTGTGGAGCAGAGAGAACCATATAGGGTAAAGTAACTCATAAAAATTAATAATTAACTCTTTTCCTGTCATATTTCAAGACGTGTTGGTTACGTTTGTTTAACTTTCTCTGACATCATATTTTATTATACTGTAAAACCCTGTTTCAGTTTTAGCATAGAACCTTTCGTTCTTTTTACAGCTTAAGGCGAGAGACAACCGTGTGAAGTTAAAGGACCAAGGGAAAAGGGTAAGCTGCCATTTTCTGATTTGGGCGCAGGGCTTAAAATAACGGCTGCTCAACGGACAATGTCCGGCCAAAATGGTGACTTGACTGGACCAAACGCCCCGTTGCCGGTCAAGTTGACCTTTCACGCATATTCCACTCTTTTAAAAACTGCAACATCTTGAATAAACTGTTGTTGAGATCATTAAATGAATACCTTTGTCATTGATCTATACTACTTATAATTACAGTGCATCTGGTATCAATCCACAAACGGCTGATAAGACTGACAGTGGCTTACAACGTGCGCTAAAAGCTTTCTGTTTACTTTTAAAAAATATGTCATGTAATTAGAAAAACACTTGTTGCAATAGCTGGTCAGGACATCTTGTAGCAAACGGAAAAGCACCCATCAGTTTGGCTTGTTTTACATAAACAGACAAAAGAGTATCAGTTAAATTCATTCGTTGTTTAAGTAGCTATTAGTGAGATTAAATCACCCTTACTTAGTAGATTTTGTTGACAGAAAGCACTTTATGAAAGATCTAGAGTGTATTTGCAACAACGTTTTTACTGTATTATTGATATTTTTGGGTTTATATTGCCATAACTATATTATTTCTTTTTCATAATGTTGACCGGCCAGAAACGAGACGTTTCCGAGCTAAAATCAGTTTGCCTGGTCAACATGACCGGCCTCTATATGAAAATTATTAACATTTACAATTATTAAATTATAATATATAACATATATAATTTAATACAATTATTAGAATTAAATTTACATATTGCCCGAGCACTTGGTAGATAACATTTGGTTCTTTTTCACAGTTGGCTGCAGAAGCAGAGAAGAGGGAAAAAGAAAAGAAAGAGAAGGAGAAAGAACAACAAAAAGCGGCACAGAAACAGCAAGAACAGCTAAGGCAAGATCTCGATCAACAAACACGGCTTGAAAATCAACTACCGCTACAGTCTTCTGAAAATGAATGTTCCAACCAGTCTTATCCTGAAATCTCGGCCCCAACAAGAGACATGTCAGACCCAACTCCTCCTCCACCCCCTTCCTTGCCTGATTATAGCAATTCAGGTTGCCTTTCTTCTAATGCACCGCCAACTCCAAGTACTGCTACTGTACCTGTTTCGCCAGCAACACCAATAACCCCCATGGCTCCAGCTCCTGTTACTCCAACAACGCCTACATTTCCAGTAAAATTTCCATGTAGTCCAACGATTGCTATACCTGCTCCACGTGTAGCAAGTACCCCAGCTTCTGATGCAAGTCCGGAAAAGGGTGGACGAGGAAGGAAAACGGGTGGTAAAGCAGCAAAGTCAAAGGAAGAAAAAGAAAGAGAAAAGGAATTGCGAAAAGAGCGACTTCGCGTTCAGCAAGAAAAGGAACGTCAGTGGAAACTCTTACAACAGAAACGACAACTTGAGAACCAACGCCAAACACAACAGCATCAACAGGAAAATATTCTTATGAGACAGGAGCTCCGGCGGACGCAGCAGACAAAAGCCAAACCATTCTCTGAAGAAAATAAGAAAAAAGTTAGTGTGAAAAAGGCAGGTAGAAGACCCTCATTGCCCAGTAATCAACAGGGTGGAACTTTTGTGGAAACCAACGATGCAAATCGCGATAACTCGACACCAGAAGGAACTGTATTGACAGTATTGCAAGAAGGGGATACAAGGATGCAGGGAAACTCTGGCATCCCCAGACCTGATGGTAATACCAGAAATCATCATGCTTTTGAACAGCAAGTAGGTGAACAAAGTCTGAATTCATCAAGAGACATTGGAAACCAACCATTAGAAAATAATGACAGGAGATCCCTCTCAAGACCAGATCTTCAAATGGAACAGTTGATGGACTTGCATCCACCACCTAACCCAATGAGCAGTGGAACTCTTGGATTAGGTGAAGACCATTCCACTGAACAACAACAGCAGAATACATCTTGGACTGGGTGGCCTGAGAAGGTGCAGGATCAAAATCCTCACACATCAAGTGCTGTATGGACCCAACAGCAACAGAGTTCTTTCACGCAACAACCAAATCAGGGTAATGACCAAGTTGCCCCTTCTCAGTTGGTTAACGATCCACAGCCGGAAGTGATACACCCGACATCTTGGCAGCAAAAGCCTCAAGAGCAAAGTCAACCATGGCTAGAGTCTACACAACAACGTGACGAATCATTTCGCCCTGACACATCCAAACCACAGCAGGTTTATACCACACAGGAACATTTCCAGCAGCAACCACAAGCATGGCAGCAGAGACAATTTGAACTTGGGCAACAGCAGCAACCTGGCAATACGTCAAATGTAACTCCAGATACTCAGCATGACCTCTTTCGTCATCAAAACCAGGGCTGTCCGCAAGAAGGACATGGTATTTCAGAGCAGTCTGCATTGGTGGATAACAGGGTTTCCTTTCAACCCCGCCAGCATAGCATTGATATGGAACTTCAACAAGATCAGAGAGTAGATGAAACTAACTTGCAGCAAGGACAGCCTTTGTCGCACTGGCAACATGACCCAACATCAGTTCCCTCTCAAGCACGGGGACAGTCAATACCACAGCCACAACATCAAGGACAGTTACAAGGTTTCCAGCATTCCAATGGCCAAGCACCACAAGCACATTCATCCGGTATAAACAGCGTTTGGCCAAATGCAGCACAAGAAGAAGCTCTTTCTCAGATGCAGCCACCCATCCCAGTCCCACAATCAAATCAGCCGCAACCACTTTCCCATCAGCATCTACCACATTCTCAAGCCCAGCATCCCGTAATTTCAGTCCAACAGCAGCCAATGCAACAGATCCCAGCCGGAATGATGCGACCCCCATCCAATCCTCCTCATTCAGCACCACAAGCTCCGCCGCCACCTCCTCCACCACCTCCACCTCCAGTAGTACCTTCACAGCCAGCCCAAGTGCCTTTGCAACAGCCTGTCATTCCACCGTTACAAAATCTTCCCCATGATGATCCCCAGCAAATTGAGCTGATCCAGCAACAACACCGTGAGCAGTTACTCAGGATGCAACAGCAACAGCAACAACAACAGCAGTTCTACCAGCTGCAGATGCAGCAGCACCAGCTTCTACAGCAGCAGCAGGGAGGAAATACGTCTGTGCAAGGGACAATTTTACCAGTTTCCGCGCCCCCAGTGCACACCGCTTCCCACCAGACAGCACAGTTTGCCAGGCAAAGAGCTCCCCAGTTTGTAAGTCCAAAAGATATGCCAGAGATTGATAGTGAAGAAGAGCATCAAGAGCGGTTGCGGTTTTTATACAAACAACGTCAAGCTCAGAAACACCAACAGCTCCAGTCGCAGCTTCTTCAACAGCAATTAGCACAGGGTATGGTGCCTGGTGTTGTTGATCCATCCAACCCACAGACCATGCAGCAGTTAGCACAAATACGACCACAATTTCCAGAACTAATGCAGCAACAGATGATGTTGGAATATCAGAGACGAATGGCGCAACGTCAAGGGTTGGGACAACAAACGCTGCAATATGACAAGGTGCTGCAAGAGTTTCAGCAAAGACAAGGAGGACATCTAGGTCCGCAACAAGGGCCAATGCTAGACTTGTCACATCAAAGATTTGCAATTAGACCACCTGCAACAGGCCTTCCACCAGGATTACAACAAGGGCAGGTTGCACTATATGGACTGGATCCAACAAAGCAGCAGCAACTATATCAAATGCAGCTGCAGCAGCAACAACTGCTTTTACAACAACAGCAACAACAGCGAAAGCCATCTTCCGACCAACAGACTGTTTCCCAACCTAGCAAAGCAGCTCCTAAAACAGTTGAATCGAACTCTGACAAGGACATAACAGTTGCTACAGAAACAGTTGCCAAGAGCGATAGAAGTATGACACCAACTGATGCGAAGTGTGACACTAGTAATGACACTGCTTTGAAAGTTAAGAAAGAAAAAGCGGAAAAGGCGGCTAAAGAGTTAGAAGAAACAGACACAAACCTGGTACATTTACCGCAGATTAAAGAGGATTCTCACGGTGAAATGTCAAATGTGAAAGCAAATAGTGATGAAAAAACTGGATTGCATAAAGCTACCTGCCAAGAGAGCGATCGTTGCCATGAAACAAAACAAGTGAATGAAGAGGATACCAGCACTCAAAAGGTAGAAGAATCATTGCCACCAACGGCAGTGAAAGAGAAACCAATTCTTGACAAGGAGTCGGAAGAAAAAAGTGAACCAAATACAGAGAAAGAGAATGTTACAACAGCTGGACCTACGAAACCAGAACAATGTACTGATAATCCTGAAAAATGTGGGGACGAGAGAACAGAAGTGGAAGAATCAGCCAATACGTCTCAGGCAGATAAAATAAGCGATACAGGTATCAGTGATGAAAAGCTACTGAAGGAGCAAGAGAAGATGAAGACTTCAGAAACCAAAGATAAAGAATACGAGAATGTTTCAGCAAATAGATTAAAAGATGTTGATTTAACAGCGAGTGTTTCGAAGATAAAGGACGAACAAGAAAGAAACATGGACCAACCACAAAATGCACCACTATCACAGCTTCGATGTTCCCAGCCCCAATCTGGTAAAAGTGTTAGTCAAGTGATGTTACCAAATTCTCAAGCACAGCAACAGGTAGCTCAGCAGCAGCTAATGGGCCTCGGACATCAGTTCTCTGTAATGCAGCAGCAACAGGCAGTGTACATGCAGCAGTATCAAGCACTGCAGCAGCAGTTTCAACAGAGCCAAGGGCAGAACGCTGTTGTTGGACAAAGCCTTATTTCTTTACAACGTCAGGCGCAGATGCTACAACAGCAGATGATTCAGGTACGTTGTGTAGATAAAAAGGTAAAAGCTAATGGTTATTTTTGTTTAGTTCGATAGTCCCATGAGTTTATGGGGCTGGTATCATGAAGACCAACAATGCCCGTTTACCCCGTCCTTTTGTCAGATCAAAGTAAAGTCAAAGCTGACGTTGGAGTTGTCGGTTTATTGAGAAGTATATAAGACTTTTCAAGTAGGTGGTTAGTATATCTCTAAAGGATGCTTCAACAAACCATAGCATTGCTTTGAAAAAGCCCCTCATCATTATAGAAACATCAATGTGAGCTTTCGCACGAAAATCTGTTATTTTCACTTGTAAAGATATCATGTTACCTACATACGTGGAAATATCACTGTTGCTGTTCTTACACTTAAAATTTCATGCCATTCAATGCAGCTCCTTTGACAACAGCTCCTTGTCAAATTCATTTGGTGTTGATATAGTAAATACATTGTTATATGACTACTTGGAGATACGAAAAATTTTTCTTTTCCCGTGTTCGAAGAGAAATTTCGTATCTCCAAGCGGTCATGTCATATCCTCTTTACATTCGCAGGTTGACAACAATATTACTCTTAAAAATAATATATAACCAGGTTGTGAGTTTTACGTTTTTCAGATTTAGGTTTGTCAAGGAAGGAAGGAAAAAAGTATTAACCACATTATCGGCTTTAAAGCAGTGTCTGAATTTGGAAGACAGTTGCTTCATGTCTGTATTTAGGGAACTTTGGTCAATGACCTCACTCACCTTCTTAACCTACCACAAGTACTTTTAAAAAAGCGAGGTTTTTATTGTAGCTTCATGATGCTTTAAAAATTTGTTTAATTTGCCAATAGAAAAATTACCGGTTGAATTAGAATAGGAAATGTTAACGTACCTGCAGATTAACTCGTCTGTGGACGTCATTCGTAGTCTTACTCATTCCCCCTTGCAGCACAGTCATGAGCCAAAAAAATGCTTACTTTCCGTAAATTTTGAGCTTATAACAAATAAACGATTTGAACCATTAATGTTTTTCATAGACATTGGAAAATTAATGTGGTTAGTAGCTCGTTTAATTAACAATCTACCACTCCCAATGGAGGCTTTGCAATTAAAATGCCAGAATAAAGATTTTTGTGAACATGAAGACATTCGGCAAATGACTCAAATTCAGTATCTTTATTTCTTTGAAACTAATCATCATGGTGCTTAGAACCTTGTAATTAAAAGGTGTTTGTGTAAATGTTTTTGAAGATCCATATACAACAATATTTTTATTCTTTGTTCACAGTGCTGGCAGCAAATTCAGTTATTACAACAGCAGCTTCAGGGAGGAATGATCTCACTATCTAACCCACAACAACAATTACTGCAGCAGCAGCTCCTGCTTCAGATACAGCAAGGAAACCAGCCAACCCAAGGTTTTCCTAAAGAGCAACTTTTACAACATCAAGGAGTGGGATCTAATTCTGACTGCAAACCTGCAATTAAGAACCCAAACCCACAGGTATAAACGCAAAAACTGAGAAGGCTTTTAACTCGTATAATTGATAATCAAAAGAACGTCTTTATGATTTGTACACATTTTTCCCGCTCATCTCCTGGATTGTCAAGGCATAGTCCTCAATTTTTATGTGAAGTGAATGGAGGTGGCAATACAAGACGTTTTGAAAATTCTGTGTATAGAAGTGTTTATCTCTTTGAATAACAAGTTTTATATTAAAAATATATGTACTCACTTGCTGATTTAAATTAAAATATGATGTTTTAGTGTTTCAAGGACGTATTTTTAAAATTCTATTGGCGTTACTTAATTTAGTTGAGCAAAAGGGGTTATTTAATTTTATGGCTTATTTAATTTTATGGTTATTTAATTTTATGGTTATTTAATTTTATGGCTTTATAAAAAAGGTGAAGGTCGTTAAATATTTCTTATATTAAACTTAAATTTCATTATTTCACTTAACAGAAGGTTCGCAAGCCTCGGAGGAGCAAAAGTAGAGATACTCCGACCCCCCAGCCATCCCCCTTGCCTGGTCAGGGGATATCCCCAGACTGGCTAAATCAGCAGCACCAAACACAAAAACCGCAAGGCAAACCGAGAGGAAGGAGGCCAAAGAAAACACAAAGCCAAGATATGGACCAAGAGATACAGATGAAGCAACAGTTACTTCAACAGCAGCTAATTCAGCAAATGGAAATTTCTCATCGCCTTCGTCAGCAACAACAACAAGATCCAGTTGTTAGTCAGGTAATGACTCCTCTTCAAACTGATCTAGCTTCTTCGACTCCAGAAGCGTCCCTTTCTCAATCCCAACAACGTGGAGGATCCTACCAAAGCTTTAATGAGCCAAGTCAGTTAGTGTCCAGTATTCAGGGCCCTATTCAGCAAGGGCTCACGCACCATCCAACAAGTGAGCCACAATCACAAGAAATGACAACTACTGTTGTTACAACACCCCAACCACAGAGCTTTGTTCAGGGTGTGCCTACTCAAATTCATATGCAAGATCCGCGGCAGGGTTTACCTGTGGGTATACCTCAAGTTCAACAGAGGCCTCAACAGGGTAATGTACTCACTTCCCAGGGATTTTCCCATAGTCAACCACCTTCACAGGGTCATCAGCTTGGGCTGCAACAAGCACTTCCTAATCACGAGCATACAAAAGGTAGTCTGCAAAGCCATCCCCTGGGCCAAGTACAGAGCAATTCACAGATCACAGACCAAAACCAGAGTTTCCCACAAGAAGAAGTACAGGGGCTGCCACAGGTTTTACCACAAGTTAATCAGCAAGCTGCTTCAGCGGCCTCCAGTGGTGACAGCTTTCAGCATATGTTTCCAACACCAGAGCATTATTTGAAGTACACACAACACCAGGTGGAACAGAAACGACCATTAGTGCAGTACATTGCCCACGCAAACAATCCATTTAGTGACGAATTCATGGAGATACAGCGCCAAGAAAAAGTAAATGTTCCTCCAAAAGAGAAGAGCACCAAAGGTGTCAAGAAGAGGGGTCCACGGAAGGATTCTGCATCCAAACAACAGTCTTATAAATTGCCATCAACTCCAACAACTCCAACAACACCACAGACACCTTCAACACCATCAAAGAATCTCGAGTCTCCAAACGCAATGAAAGAGCTAAAAGAGGGTGTGGGGTCAACTTTTCAGGATAATCAGTGGCAGCCCTTGCTAGAAAATCAAGGTTTGGGTAATGTCGGAGGCATAATTGGAAGGCCACAGGAACTCGGTGCTGTACAGTCTGGAGGAGATCATCAAGAGCAGCAGCTGCATGGCAAAGGTGAGCGTTGTGAGCAGCCTTTGTCAAGAGAGAAACCTGATGACATAGAAGGCACTGATTGTTCTGTGCCATCACAGGAGAATTTTGAAGAAAAGGAAGATCCCACGTCACAGCCTGGAAGCCATGAATCGGCTGCTAAAGATCCTGACATCGAGACTTCCAATATTGTGTCTTCAGAAGGGGTGAAAGTGACCGTGGCAGGCATCGATGCCCTGCAGAAGCTCGAGTGTATGGTTGCAGATATGGCAAGCAAGGAAGAAGCTTGTAAAGAAATCGAAAGTTCCCTCCAGTCGTGTGAACTTGAACTGGATGAAGAAAACATGTTGAAGACGCCTCCACCTGAAGTAGATGGTGACCAATTTGCTCCTCTGTCGCCTAAAAGAATAGATCTTGACTCCCAGGCGAGTTCCATATCATTAGAATGCCATGAACAGACTCTCACATCGCCACCAATTGACTCGCAGATCACAAGTCCAACAAGCGAGGGCGAGTTTAGAACTTCTAAACAGCAGTTACAAATGAATAATATCATCAGACAAAGGGGTGTCCATAACTCTGTTGAAAAAATATCAGAAAACTCTAAAATTGTTGACAGTAAATTGGGCAGTGAGTTTATCAGCGAGAGTTCAGAACATCGACAAAGAAAAGCTCCATTTTTATCTTCTGGAGATTTACTATCAGCTGACCAAGGGAATAGCCGGCCAGTTGGTTTTAGAACAAAGGGCTGTGGGGTTGACCATAATCGTGAAAGTGTATGTGTTAAAGGTTCTAAACAGCCAACTGTTGCTAGGGACCTGAGTGAAAGAAAACCGATTATTACCATGGAAGATGTGTTGTCAGAACAACCCATTGGCACTCAACTACTCCCATCACAGTTCCAAGGTATTCCACTTGAAGCAGTTCAGAAGAAAGTTTCAAGAAACAAAGGACCAGGAAGGCCAAAGGCATCTAAAACGGATGGGTCTGTAACTGCTAACAGGAAGAAGAAGGAAGAAAAAAAGAAAGTGGAGAAATCGAATGAGAAGGTGATGCAGATGGACTGGCAAACAATGATCACGACAGACAATACCAAAAGGGAACACGAGCAAGAGAAGAAAAAGGCCATTGATCAAAGACGACAGGAGTATGAAAGAAAGAGAAAGGAATATGAAGAACAGCAGAGACGAAAACGGGAGTTGCAAAAGCAGCTGCGCCAACAAAAATTGCTTATAAAAGAACAACAAAAGAGGAAGAAACTGATGAACCTGTCGAGATCGAAATTAAGTAACCCAGAGAACATTCCCACACCTACCAAATCGGAAATTTCCCCAGATCTTGGCAGTTTGATGAAACCTGGCTCAACACTTGCTTTGTGTGAGCCCAAGTTAATTCTGACACATGCTCTGATGCATCCGTATGGAAGTTCGCCTTTGAATGGACATTGCGTGTTGAAAGGTTCTCTAGGCAAAGCGACCATCGATGGCATACTTGATGTTTATGCTCAGTATCCTACTCCAGAAGTGGAGGGTGCACTGATCCATCCTCCAACACCCCCTTCTTCCCTTCCTCCTTCGCCACACTCCATAAATGGAAAGCCCATGGTTAATGGTGATGTTCCTGCACAGCGGCGAGCAGATCTGCTAAACATGGTTAGTCGCCCTTACATGAGAGTTCAGGAATTGCCACACAAGCGCTCTTGTTACATTGAAAGACCTGTTGAATCAGTTCCAGCTTCAATGCCTTCACCCCCATTGTCAGATAATATCAATCCAAACGCTGCGCTGGAAGCACTGGTAGAGCCAGGAACGATTAGTGCAGCAATGATGGCTTCAGGTAGGAGCTCGCTTTCAAATTCCCTTTCCCCATCACCAGAGACTGTGCAGTACATTGCATCGTCTTCTCCAGAATCTGACGCTGTAAACAAACACCAAACACCAAAATATTCTGCTTTGAACCCAGAGTCTCAGCGTGAGAGCACAGCTTCACCAACTTTTCCACGAATCACTGAAAACACCATCAAACGTGAGAATTTCGATCAGTACCCTGATGCCTACAGAACCAAATCTTGCGAACTCGAAAGTAGAATTATGGAAATGAAACTGCCCCATTCAGCAGCAAACGTACATTCTATGCAAAATTCTGATGAGCAAAGTGGTGTCGTCCACCAGCAAAATCCACATGATGTTCTTGATGCTGATCTTGATAACATTAACGTAACTTTAACTTTGTCCCCAACTTCTGAGCAGCATGTTTCCGAAAGAGTAGCATCGGTAGCTGATTTGATTGGCTGTTCACCTCCAAGACCATCGGACATTGTTATCGAGCCATCATGGAAACCCTTGTCCTTAAAAACTAACTCAGGTACCCAAAGGAATCTTACGTTATCCTCCAGCGGATCCAAAGCCTCTTCAAATCCTGAGGACTTTAACAAGGGTCCGTTACCTTTCACACATTTCAGTATCGCAAGAGGAGATGACAAATCCCCCCAAAAGAAACCAGGTGGACCATACTGTCGACACTGTGATGTTCTTATAATCGGAATTGGAGTCACCCGCCACAAAGATGGACTTGTTAAAGGTGAGCAGGACTCAGGCACGAGTTTAGTGGCTACTGCAGATGGAAAGGGGTATAAGATTGACAGCGTGAATGTGCAGATTGGCGACACTAGAGGGGATGTGTTCTGTTCAGAAGCTTGTTTGAAGCAATATTTTGCGCATGTTGGATCGAGGAGCTCTTCGCCCATTGGTGATGATAAACTGGCGGAGAGGATGCCTATCAACCCTCAAAGTGAGGGGCATTCGTCTGCAGGACATGAAAGTGTTGGTGATGAATCTGTGCGAGGAAATTCAGTTGCAACAGGTTTACCCATGTCATCCCTGCTGAAGGTTCGCAGATCAAACTGGACGGTGGACGAGGAAGACATGGTAGGTGTCAAGTTATTTTTTTACCTATTCTCTTTTGGTTCCAAACACGAAATGCAACTTAGAAAGTAAAATCTTAATTCAAGGGTTTTAGAATTGAGATCACGAATAATTTTCAGCAGTGCAAGGCTCGAAGTTAACATTATCTTCTACTAACAAAGTTTTACTATTGCATTTTTTTCTACTTGAAAAATATACAAAGTAGACATAGTGTTGAATATTTGGCCTCCTTTGTTGTTGTCCCGACTGCCACCATCTATGCAGTGATATATGGTGATAATCTGCCTGTTTCTTAGGGCCGTCAATTTTTACCCTAATCATTATGTCCATGATATTGGTACCCGAACCCTACTTTTCGCTGCGCAGTTCATTAAAAGCAGGTTTGGCCTGGGAACGAGAATAATGACGTTTGTGCGTTATTTTATTGAAAATTTGTGTGTTGAAGACAGATATATACTCCTATATCGCAAATGTTTTCTAGTGAAAGTATTTCTCATTCGCAAATTGCGAAAAGTAAGTACTTGTAAGATTTGTGAGCGTTAAATTCGAGACCTGCATTGAAACTTAATAAAATTTTGATTAAGTAATGATCGGAGTAAGGCCCGGTTTAAACGTCGCATTTCACATGTGCCGAGCAATTGTTAAATTTGGAATTTGCTTTAGACGTCACACCTAATGCTGTCGCATTTAATTGATGAGAGGGACTTGTGATTCGTTATATTGTATTGTATTGTATTGTTCCTAGGCCAATTGTCATTTCATTTTCTCAAACATGTTATGCAAGTGGAGCAAAATTACTTCATAGTGAAGGGACGACAACTAGCCTTAACGTTATTTTTACACCGTTGCGTATGATTGAAGAACGTTTTCATTTTTCTTTTGTTTTTAGCGACAGAAAAATAATAAATTCTTTTTCATTTTTCATTAAAGAAAAAAGTAGCGAAACGGCCACGGGAGCAGAGATGGCGGAGGTGGAAAGAAGCTGACGCGCCGTCATCAAACAGCAAACATGAACTGAGTGTAGCCGATGTAACCGAGGTGAGTGTGGGTGCTCAGGCAGAAATTAGACCAACTTGACATTCGCTTAAATACATATTCCTTCTCTCTCTGCCCTTCTAAACTCACCTCCTGCTTATCCTGTTTGGTGAGGTGCCGTGTGGGAAGTTCAGGAATGAGTCGCTTTCGGAACTTCACTCATGGCTTTAAAATAACTGAGGCAACCGTGCTACTTTTTCTCTGATATCTGTAAATAGTTAGACCTTTTTGTGTTCTTGAATAAGGACGCCTTTAATGAGATTCTTACGGATTTGGTCTCCCCTCGCAAAATATAATTTTTTCCAAATATTTTGAAATCTTTTCTGTTTCTACAATGCATTCATTGTAAATATCACTTAAATTCGACTTCAAAACCAAGACATCAAATTATTACACATGTGTCATTCCAAATTCGGGTCGCTGTAACTGGTTTTTCAAAATTATTAAGAAGGTCAACTGTCTTGCTCTCAATTCAGTTACGTTATAATAAGATCTTTGCGGATACAAACGCAATATTTTTAGTTACGAAAGAGAAGCCTTTTCCTTAACAATTACTAAAAATTGCGTTTATAACCGCGAAGATCGTATTATGACGTCAATTTTGTCATTGTTATTGTTTAAAATGCTCTTGATTACGTTTGTTGTAGCTGTTGGCAAAACATGGCGTTGTTATCAAACCGAATGAAAAGGTAGAAGACACTCGCACTTGTATCATGTGTGGAACTGCTGGTGACGGCGAAATCGAAGGGCCCGCACGGTTAGATTTCTCACTTGAGTTTGGAACAGATTTTATACAGTTACTTGATAACATTCTATTCTACATTTTTTTTCTCTTACGATGGCATTTGCTCGAGTTTCGTATAGTTTTAAAAAACATCACAATTCCTTTTTTAAAATTAAGTTTCAGAGTGTCGAAGAATACGAAGCAAAAAGAACTCTTTCATAACTGGAGGGCGTTGTCATATATTATTCAAATTAAATTATTTATTAATTTTATTCATTATATTATTCAAATTAGCCTACCCGCGTCGTTTGTGGTAACATAGACCCCTTTCATATTTGGCGACTATTTCAAAATTATTTTTGCCTCACTTGCATCGTTTATGAGTTAAAAATTCAAAAGAATATGTTACACCAAACAAGGCGAGGCAGGCTAATTTGAATGAAGATAAAAGAAATTTAAAGTCGCCTCCAGTAATGAATGATGCCTATATTCTTTTTCATTTTTTGCGAGGCGCAAGTGAGGCAATTTTGAATACCGACAAAAAAAATTATTAAAATGACCCCTAGTTATGAAAGAATTCTATGAAATACTCCATGAAAAAAGTGTTTGGAATAAAATAAGTTGCCAAGAGACAAAGGCAGATGTTTATAGGTGGGTTTTACTTGACGTTGCCCTTGAACAAGAGAATTTTGATGATTTCTTTTGTTTTGTGCACCAACATGACGCTCCGTCTTTTGTCTTTGGCGTCTCTCGGGAGTGTGTGAAATAAAGCAATTGTTCTCAATAGCATTGATTTGAGATGTGCCCATTTTCAATTCAATTCAATTTTATTCAGTTAAATTATTGGTTATTAGTTACAATATTACACGCAACCGCATATAGCTGTATAGCAAGTCAAGGCGTTTGTT
>JAODFW021164447.1:0-15836 GCA_027575235.2 Palythoa mutuki | reverse complement strand
GTCTCTCTTTATAGAAACACTGACATCAGGCGAATATCCTACGCACTGTCTCTCTTTCTCAGTAGAAACACTGACGTCAGGTGTCTCACACATTGTCTTTACTTTTTGTAATACTTGCTGCATAAATTATTTGTTGAAAGTGTTTTTTTTCCTCCATAATAATACTTTATGAAACTTAGTTTCGAGCAGTTGAAAATGATGTCATGAAGACGTCAAGATAACTTAATAATTGTTATGATTTCGGGTAGTCGATTTTTAACCCCAAAGGCAGCTAGTGGCGGAATTATTTGGGGTGTTACAATAATGCTGGGATACGTGAGGATAGGACTGCATCACATATTGTGTATTTCAGGTTTTTATCTCCCTCGATTCCATGCCCCCACACTTGACTCGCATTTCCCGTCTTTGCGGCATTTACTTGAGCCAGTGTAAATCGAAAGAAGCACGAGACTGTTCGCAGTGGAAGTAGGCTCTTTTTTGCCCTTTTTAAAACCATTGTGTCTTTTAGCGAAACTCGACCAATGGTTTTTTTGTTTTAGTTTTTGAAAATCCCAACAACAAAGTTTAGCCACATCTAGCAGAAAAAAAAACAAGAAAAACAAAACAAATTTAAAACCATCTGCTACCCAGTAACAACTTTAAAAGAAGGAACCGAAGTTATTGAGATTTAACTTCCCTATCTTGACAGGTATTTTTTCAACGAAAGGACCACGGACGATATTATTCCCGATGCCGTCCCAAACAACAACGAAATTCCGTATGAACGCGCCATTGTTGCACAGAGACCCCGATCACGTGCTTTTGAGCTGGGCTACGTGAAGAGTATAAACTGGGCGACTGGGAAATATGCAGTATTACACGAAGACGGGGACACTATATACCATACACTTGATGAGTTGAGACTTTTCAACAAAAGCTTTGTGTGCGGTAAGATTATTTCTAAGTGGATAGAACTGATTACGAACTTTATTAAATTTAGCACAGCGTTTGCAGACCAAAATATAAAAAAAGGAATGAGTTCTGCCAGGAAGGAAAACCTGAGTTAACCCTTACAGCCCCAGGCAAATTATCAAGTGAGCCTCCAACTTCTCCTTACATAACTCAAACAAAACAATAGAACTGGTTATGAGAAGCAAGGACTTGATCAAGTGAAATAAGTTGTGGAAGTTGAAATGCAAAATTCTCCCAAACTGCTTATATAGGAAGTATGGAACTCAGTTGGGAGAATTTAACAATATGTCATTTGTCGTGCTTGGGGCTCAAAGGGTTAAAGGAAGTTAACAATATTTAATAGTGAATGATAAAAATGCGACATCTGAATGAGTGGTTGGTTGGCTCATTGCTCTGCTTATCAATTGCACCAGTGTTTGATGTAATAGGCTACTAAGATAGATGGGTGATTTGATTTGATTTATTTTTTTAACTTGGCGCAGTGATTAGTGGAGATGCCAGAGATGTTGGTAGTTGAAGTGATTGTGGCCGTACAGTACTTGTAACACTGTGGAAGTAATTGACCTCTGATGAATGTGTTAATGATTGCACTTATTGAGTGTTGCGGACAGTAATTTCAGTTTAGGGTTGTGCCAGTAGTGGTTTTATGATTGAGGTACTACTATAAATTTATTGATCTTGATTGGTTTGTTATTTTCAGCGCCATACACCTGACCCAAGTCCAAGTGGCAGTGTTTCTCAAGGAGAAGTGAGAACGTAACAAATAAATTCTATTTATGAATAAACCCATTCTTCAGCCACAAGAGAGCTGTGTGAAATATCTCATCAGTAGTTGTATATAATCCATGAGCGAGAATATTTGACATTGCAACCGAGGTTTGCACAGCTACCACACGTCACCATTTGGAGAATAGAAGTAGTTAGTTTATTGAGAAGATATGGATATTACATAGTAATTATAATAAAAACGTCAAGTCAAAATGTGATTCTTTTCTGACTTACAAAAAGTTCAGCTGTATCCCACTTTGCCATCACTGAAGTACTGTATCTGCATTTAAAAATGAAGACAGCTTATTTAAGGCACCCTGAATTCTATGCACTTATTTCTTTTCCTAAATTGTTCTTAGTGACAAGGCAAAATAAGATTTTCATTGTTGAATTTGTTTCAAAGGCATTTTGTGTAATTTATACAATATACTGACAAATAGTATCATCTGAGCTTTGGTTTTTGGTTTTTCGGTCTAATGTTTCCTTCTTACTTGAACCATAAATTGGTCTTGTATTCTATGCATTGCTTCCAATACCATAAATCTAAAGATGTTTTGTGAAAGGTGTGCACAAAGTTCGTTTGCTACACCGTTTGTAAATAGAATGGGAGAGTTATTGAGACGAGAATGGGAACCCAATATGAAAACATTTACATTCTTGATCATTTTATTGTTTGAACAAGAAGAGTGGGTATTAATACCTTATTGCCGTCCTTGCCAAATGTCAAAAAATAAAGAGTTAAAATTTCATAGATATCATTTTTGGAAACAATCAAAGTGGATCAGTGGTTTCTTTATGGGTTGTAAATCTGTCTCATGCTTTTCAGAAAACTTTGGGAAATTCGAGAAAATAAAAGATAGTTTCGATTTTACCAGCTACCTTTCTAAAATTACTGTTTTAGTACTTGTGCTCTGTTTTATTGTAAGTTTGTTGGAACCTTTATCTTGTTTGATTATGGATATTGTTGTTTTGGCATACATTGTTAATTAATATTTCTCAGTGGGGTACTCCCTCATATTGGCTATATAGGTATGTGTGGCCCCGAAGGATTTGGTTTTCAGCCGTTTTGGTTATAAATAGGGTATCGATTTTAGCCATTTACCTCAATTTTGGCAATAAATAGGGTATCAATGAATTTCTTCACTCTTGCCTTAAATTCCTTTTTTAGAAGAAGCTACTTTTTTCTTCTTTCAGTCATGTCATAAATAGGGTAGGGAAATCGATTTTGGTCATAAATAGGGTAATGGGGTAAGGGTTTGAGAAAGCGGGCCGCACACCCCTACCCAGTTTTTTTTGGGAGTACCTCCCCGCCGGGTAATATTTTCACCTTTGAATAACTTTAAATTGTGTGTGTGAAACAAACCCATAGAATAGCACAACTGTTGACCTGTGTCCTGCGTTTCCATTCTCGTTTCTAAACACCTTACAAACTGTTCTTGTATTTCATACAGATGAAACGACTATGCACATAACTAGTAATGTTTAAGAAATAGAAAACATGTACCCTGTTTCTATCGAGTTATACAAACACGAGTGGAAGTTTGGGAGAACGAGACGGCTTTTTCGAGTTCTCCCAAACTTTCACGAGGGTTTGTATAACTCGATAGAAACACGGAGTACATGTTTTCTATTTCTTTTAGAAAATATCCCAAGGAAAATAACGAAAAACGAAGAAAAACTGATAGTTTTATTTGTGATCAAAATGTAGATTCTTTACACCACGCGAGTTACACGTCATTAACCTGTCTTTCTATCGAGTTATACAAACACGATTATTAACCAATCAGCGCGCGTATTTTCCTTGCGCTATTTTCTAATTAAGGTTACCGGAACAGGTTGAAATGTGAAAAAATACTGAAAATTGAAAAAGCAAATTATATTGTTTTATTGAAAATGATCTTTTAAATAAACAATTGTTTTTTGCAATAGTTAATTTAGTTCGCGAGTTATTGCAAAATGAATATTTTTACCGGCAGTCGGGAAGCTACACGGTTCATTTTTTAAACACTGTTATCTCGGTTCCAGTTCTCGCACAAATGAGGGTTGTAAAAGAATTTAATGCTCGCTGAATTTTTAGTATTTTGTTACGAAATTTGGCACAATTGTTAGTGACATACTTAAAAAACAAAAGCGTGTCGGCGAACTTAAAAAGAAGACCTGGTTGGCTTTTTATTAATCGATTGTGTGCTTCTTGGCTAAAAATGATTGCAATTTTCTACGTGTCCTAGATCATTAGCTATTACTATTCTGATGATGGCAGTATAGATTCTTCCGAAACATGTAAATATAAAATGAAACTGAAGAGTGTCATGATTGCTTTCAAAGTTTTATTGCATTTTGTGTTATTTCAGTAGACCTTTTGGACTGAAATATATATAAAAAATGATTGGCTTTAACAGTCAAAAATCGCCGACACGGAACTTTTGATCGACACACTTAGAAGAGGTTAAGAAGGTGACAACCATTAGCAGCAGCTAAGAACTGAGTTCGTGTTAACTTTTTAAAGCCAAAAATTGGATAAAAAGTAGAACTTCAGTTTGTCCTTATATGATAACGAATATATTAATACAAAATTCATATTCATTTAGAGAATTTCATAATCTTTCCAGTGATATATAGGATTCTAGGTCTGTGATAAATATCAAGCGAGATATCGTAAGAACTGACTAAAAACACCGCCCAAGGTGTTCAGTCCTTAAAAATATTATAAATATTTGAAGTAGTGAGGGAAAGACAGGTGTGGCGCGTCTGGCCAATTCTCCATATCTTCATCTCTCCGGTATGTTTCGCGCCAATGTATGTTAAATCAATACTCACGTACGTGTGTGTTCTCAAGATGACATCTAACCCTTTTCCTTCTGAGTTTTTGAGAGTTCAAATGTTATCAAACTTGCAAAAATAACCAATTTCTGAGTTTCGTAATACGACAGACTTTTTCTGAATCTACATTTCGAGACAAACAAAATGAATATTCACTTTGCAGGATTTCAACCAACGGTTCGAAAATTGAGACATTCTGGTTTGTCTGAAACTGCCGGGTTAGCTGGACATTATGAGGGATTAATATTCATAAGTGTTTTTAAAAGCTATTAACGCTAATTCCTCCTTCAAATACATGATCGGGTAAATTATTCCAAGGCTTAATGATTCTTACTGTGACAAAGAAGAAGACTTAAAGCAATTGACTCCAGCTTATTTAGTTTGCATCTTACATTGAAATTGATGGTTGGCTCTGGGTTTCTTCTTAGTTTTACGTGGTATTTACTGACTTTAATATAGAATTAACCTCACACTTTATTCTCTGATTTTAATTAGTTTTCTAAATTTGTAAAAGGGTGTATCTGATGTAAAGATATTGCTCAAGTTGCTCAGTTGATATCAACTGACAAGATAATAGATATGGATAGAAAATATTGAAAATTGCATGTTTTACGTTGCAATCAGACCAGTTTTTTTGGCATATGGGCAGTTAAAATCCCTGTGTTTAAAGAATTTGAAAGGACAGGACGTCTCTGTTGAAATGAAATTCATTAATAGACCTCCTCGGACTGCCTCTATGTTTTCCCAATACAGTCCCCTTGGGAAATAAGATGCTTTGTTCCAGATGCGGTAATGAGAAAGACGCGAAAGAATGTTCAGCTTAAACAAAGAACCTTATTTCCTAAGAGAACTGTATTGGGAAAACATTGACGCAGTCCGAGGAATTCTATTGAAACAAATTATGGCGAAGATCTAAACATCCAATGTTTAAATGCACAGCTGTCGACTTTCAAAGTTCTTGTGAAAGATTCGGAAGCTTCTATGATATTTTGAAAAAAAGTAAAAAGTTTACCTATATCCCGAAGAAAAGAATATGATAACTAAGATCATCTCTATTTGAAAAATTGCTTTACGTCTTGAAATCCTGCAACAAGTGCTACTAGACAGAGAAAGAGAATTTTCCGCGGCCAGAAAGTTGAAGACATATGGCTTCAATCAACAATGACACAAAAACGTTTTTAAAACAGTCTTGCAATACTCAATAGTCAATATACATAAGGACAGAACTGATCGACTGGGCAAGCTTTGAGCTATAGATGATAACATAGTGTAAATTGATGAGCTATATTTTCCGTTTGGTTGTTAATGTTTATTACATTGATAAGAGTTGTTAATTTTGTTTTCAGTATAAATAAAAATCGATGCACACGTTTTTTATGTTACGTAATGCCATGCTGAAAAACTCAACTAAATGTCTGCACCCCACCTCAAAAATTTGTTTTTCCCGCCACACGCACAATTTAAAAAACGCTCCGCGGCCCCTGTCCTACAATATTTAAAGTAATCATTAAAATCTAAGCCATTTAGCGAATCAAACACAATCTTAAAGCATTCATTCAATGAAAAGTATTCCCTTTTATATTATAACTATAAGGTACCAATTTAATGACAATTTACAGCGATCTTAAAAAGGCATATCACAAGGGTTTTGACCTAAGGCAATTCTTGATTTTTGCAATAGCTAAAATCTCTTTTACTAAATTCATATGAAGCCCGCATCATTGGGCATACATATTTTAGAATCGGTCTTACAAAAATATAAAAAGAAAGATTTTATGAACAGGCAGGTAACTTCACCTCGACAGGTTAACCCACCCTCCGTGGTCCCAACATACACAAAACATATTAAGAAATAAGCCAGCCTGATGCAAAGACAAGAGTTTATAATATCAGAAAAAACTAATTCCATGTGAATAGCTATGGAGGCTCAACCTGAACTTGTTGTTAGATTCTGTTCAGTATGAGTCTTCGTTCTTATAAAAACAGGCGTACGAAACTACCGTACGTAATTACTCGAATAAACGCCGAACAAGCGCCGCGGCGCTTACGTTACGAGGAGTTCCACATAACGAAAACTACCCACTAAATAATGAGATATGAAATCAGCATTGGAAATATATTTGCATTAAAAGCAATATCTTCAGTTCAAAGTATTAGCTAGTATTTGACTGCTCGGCTCTTGAACTTGAAGTAAAATTTAAGATTAACAATCACAGTGACTGACAAGTGTCAAAAGAGATTGTGCTTATGCTTGTAATACACTCTATTTCTGTTAGTTACGGTACACACTACGCTCAGTACACCTGTACAAAGATATAAGACGTATCGAAAAAATAAAAGAGAAAAAAATTTGTTTTCCCCTCTAATTTTAAATAAACGCGCCACGCTGCACCTGCACCTGAGAAAAAGCTGACAAAAAGTTTTTAGGTAGTTGGTAACCGCTGTACCAGATTTTTTTCAAGATCGCGGGCTTGTGACTCATTTATCAGTTAGAAAACCAATGATCGCATGTAGCCCAGACTTCCGTTACTAATACCAAACTGACATTTGCTGAACGAAATCGGGTAAAATACTGCAACTGGATTGTCAGGAATAACAACAATACACTCTGAGCATTTTTCAAATTTTATTGAGATTTTAGTCAAAAGATTTTAAAAATGTTCAAAAGTGACGGGAGTCTGGGCTACCTGTGCATTGATGCGGTACATTGCGGTCCATTAGTTCCAAGCGGCTGTAATATCTCATTTATAAGGTTTGCGGTTTTGTGCTCTCTGTTCGCAGACAAGTTGATTAAACACAAGCTGACTAGAATGAGAGTAATATACTGGGTTGAACTGCGGACACATCAAGAAAAGGTTAAATAACTTAAATGATTGTGAGTATAGGTAAATGTAAGGTTTAAAAACGATTTTGTATTACGACAGTTAAGCACGACCGGCTCGAAATGATTTAAACATGAGATTTCTTTAACAGGCTGGGTTTCATCTCATCATGGTTTTTTAAATCAATTATATTTTGACAGGATTAATATTATTACGCACTCAAACACATTTCGTCATCAGGATGGCATCCACTTACAGATTTTGAGTTACAAAATAAACTCGAAATCGTTTCATCAGTTACTGACTTGCGTTTTCCGGCGGCAAATTAAATTTTGTAAAACTATAAATAACATGCAGACATGATTGTGTCGCGACCCCACATAAACAGACGGTTATCAAATTTTATTTTTTGTTGATTTACGATCTGAGGTATTACATACTGTAGAAACTACGTCTGTGCTGTGGTGTTAGTGTTTTGCTAACAGATACTTGCTTTGGTGTGCAAATAGGGTCTGCATTTGGACATTAGAGCAACTCTGTAGTGAAGAGGTTTGGGGATAAATCCTCAGAATCATGGAGTAGATGCGGTAAGGACTCATAACTTTACGTTTTTAATATTTCAACAAGCTGTGCTATTTTCTAACTTCACCCCGCGGGCTTTGAAACTCAGTGAAGAAGCGATCGATTCATGACCAGCTTTTTAGCTTATATCAGCTGTTGTCAAAGTTTTTTTGCTGGTGTAAACTAATTATTTTACCCAGACTGTTGCGAAAGGTCAGTTTCTGGTGTCTGACTTACGTCCTTTTTCAGTTTTCAATTAATATTGTTCACAAGGTCAGCTAGCCGTGATAATATATATTGTTGCGGCAAAGAACGTAAATATAGCGATTTATTTTAAAATTATTTTATCATTAGATATTGGTTGGTAGTAAAAGTTAAAGTAAGTTTTGTTTATTTCAAGTCGCTCTTTAGTTATTCAATACATCACTCGCACACCATTCCATTAACTTTGTTTTTAAAAGTAACAAATTATACATTCGATGGCAAAATGATATTCCAGATATTTAATAAAGGAATCATTCGAACCATGTAATGCCGATCTCGATACGAAAATTTTGTAGAACTATAGGAATCATTGTTAAGGCTGATATATCACCATTATATTTTCATCATTCCATTAATGGATCACATACTTGTTTTTAACAACGGTACATTTAAATTGTGTATGTAAATTTTACCTGTACATGAACGTTAACAAATAAACAATACATTGTACTTTAATATCATATGTACCACATACTAATATAAAATTCAACAATATGTGTTCTGGTTCAATTTTTTCTTGGTGTAATTCTTTACACATTATGTTCTCATATTGGTAATAATTAAATGATAATGAACATGAAACAGAAGAAAATATTTATTGTTAATTTGCACATATTGAAAATGTTCTGCCTGAACAATTTTAGTATCAGATTAAATGACTGAAAGTGAAATCTTCAAATATTAAAAAAAAATACTTAGAGAGAGTATTTGCAATTTTTGCTACAAAACTCTGCAACTATAAATATTGTATAGGCTGTCTGCAATTGAGGTTTAAAGAGACCTATGTACAGTGATAGATCAGCCTTGGGACTGGATTGAGACCAGACCATGGGTGCAATTACCATTTGTACGAAAAAAATGGTTTAATTGGATGAAGAGTAAATGATACAGGTTGCTTATCATGATCATTTGCAGAGAAAAACCAAACTTTTCTGTTAGCAATTCAAATGATACAGTTGATCCCACTGAAAACATGCTCAGTAGAGCTTGGAATGAGTTGATTGTTACAATTGTACATGATTTTTTGATTATTTCAGTTGGAATAGAAATAGAGGAATATCCGATCCTATGTCTGAGTTTTCCATCTGTTTTTAAAAATTTCTTAGCAGGATGAACTGTACCATTTAAAAATATACTGACTGAAAATTCTATTTTTTCTGTGCAAATGGTAAATGTTCACGGCTAGCGCTCAGATTGTGTCTTTTTCATCGCCTGGCCATGCAGTGGTGACAACCTCATGTGAGAGTGAAACAGCGCTGTCAACTGCTGTCACTTCGTTGCATTGGTATGTAGGTTGTGCACGCGTAGTTTTAGAGTTGCACAGTTTTTTGGTACAATATAATTTTTAAATATAATCCCAAAAAATTTGAAAGAGCACCTTGAAAACTTGCCAGACAGTCAATCAGGTACTTGTCTGTTATAACAGCTTATCTTTAAAGTGCACATGTTAGTGTAATATCCTCTGGATGGAGTCATGAAAGATTGAATTACTGTGTGCTAGCAGCTCAAGATCAGTTCATCAATTATGCAAGACAACTGATGACACTTAATATTAAACTTAAGGTCACTTGAACCTAAATGCTCTTCTCAGATATCAATCCAAAACACCTTCAAAACAGCCATTAGATACTAACTACAAACATGTAACTATGTAGTTTAAAGGTCAAGTCTCAAGATATATTTGAAAATAGTTTCAGGGTTAAAAAGAAAAAAAAGTTGCAAAGAGCATTTTGTCAGTTTACAATCATGACCGAAGTTACTGGAGATGTGGGTGAGCTCAATGACCTACTTATCAATATTGGACGCATGATTGGAGAACTTGATACAGAGACAGCTATAACCACAGGCTTCCCAGTTCAGGTAACTTTAATTTGATAAAAAGGAACTTGAAGTTTCTTTTCAGCCCTTGTTGGGTCTGTTTACACAGTGCTGAGTTATAGTTTAATCCTTGAATGTATATACATATACTGTATATAGAAAATTAATAGTTTCTTGTTGCTATCTTTACATGATCAACACAGTGAAATCAATGCTTGAGAACTGGCCAAAGCTGGCTATTTCGATCCTAGGCTGGTGAATTATTTAAAAGTTACAAATGGGCCTAAAAGGTCTTGGTAAAGTTTCAGAGCAGTTGTGAAAATTTTTTAAGTAGAGAAATGTCTTGTTTGATCATCACAAACCCTTGCATAAATTAAATAATTTTTATGTTGTAAATATTCCCCTTAATTGTTATCTTGATTTTCTGAGAATTGTTAACGTTGTAACTTAAAAATTAGTTCAAACAACTGTAACTAAAACCTTTCTGAAAGACACATCTATACTTTGTGTGTTGATCAATATGTCTTTAGTTAGAGCATTAACAATTTTGCTTTATGAACTGGACTGCTAGTTAATTTCTATTTTTGGCTGGTTGAAATCAATTCTGGACTGCTGGTTAAAATCCAATATCCATGCAACTGGGCCGGTCATAAAAAATTCTAATTTCACACCCAGGCTGCATATTAATCACTACATGTACTGTGTAACTTGGTGGCTTAGTCACCAATTTTGGCTCACTTGATTGAGATTAGTAACTCCCTGTAAACACTTGATCATAATTCATTAATTGCCCTCTTGCAGTTGAATTTCTCAGCTTGCTGGGAAACTCATGGTCAGCTCCCTATAGCTAATATGGCTGTAAATATAGAACCATTGTTTCTTTTAAGTTGTGGCACTTGTAAATCTCATACCAACTGTATGTGCACGATTTATATCCATGTACTATTTAATTTGTATATATTCGCTCATGTAAAGCAAACAGATTGTAGTATGCAGCTTTATTTTATATTAGTACAACATAAAGTAGAATGGGTTCAATTTAAGGGATTAATTTCCTTTGAATAGAGCCAAGTTGATACCTGGGCCCAGTTCCTCAAAACCAGATTAGTTTTAACCCAGGTTTAATTACCATGACAACCAATAGGTTTTGTTAAGAGTTAACCCTGGGTTAAGTTAATCGGGGTTTTGAGGAACCGGGCCCTGATGTATATCTTGTATGTTTTAATTGGCAATAACAAACTTGTATGGACAAAAGAAGCAAATACTTTAACATCTGCATGCAGTTAAACTTTCAGGGCTAAGTAGTTTATCTGAGCAGCATTCTGCCATTTCTTACATAGCTCTTAAAAATAGGACATAAATTTTGTCTTAGCAATTGACATATTGCTTAGTTAAATGGATGCTGTTTAAGATCAAAAATGAGGTTCGCCGTTACCTATAGATTAAAGTCTATGAAAAGTTTGAGACTTAGTTGGAAGTGTTTTAGGTCATAATTAATGTACCAAGCAATATTTTCAAACTTAGTGGTGGAAAGGGGGGAACAGAAAGGAGAGAGGAAGCATGGCAGAGCAGGTGTGGGGCTTTTGTGGACATTTAGCAAATTTTGTCTTTAAAGGCCCAAATTATGGAATGGAGATTTTGGTCCAATTTTCCAATCCAAATTAATGTTTTTGTTTTTAGAATTTTTTTATTTTGTTGTTATTTGCATCGAGTTACAAACTAAGAATTTCACATTCTGAAAAGTACAATTTCTTCTAACCCTCGCACCAAAAGAGCAGTACCCATACGTGACCATACATGTAATACAACAGAGATACAACAGAGTTTAGAGAAAGATGGTGTAAAAGACTCACACTTGTCATGCTCTCCTAAACTCTTCCTTAAACTCAAAAACATTACTTTCTTGGCGCAAAACAAACATGATTTATATCCAGGCTTCTTCTCTGCACATTTGAATTATGCAGCAATCTTGGGAACAATTTTTCAGGATAGTCAAACTTCTGAGCTTTAAGATAACATGGTTATTCATATTATATCTCACAATTGGCCCATATCTCCCCTCTGGCTATAACATTTATAGGTACATAAGGGTGTAAAATGACAGTTTTCTGAAATAATTATGTTAATTATAACTCTCATTCAGTTGTTGTATTAATGCTGAAGGAGACATAATGTTAATTTATATTCTGAAAGTTAAATAAATCTATTTCTTAATAATTTGTCTTTGAAGACATCATTGGTTTAAGTAAACTTTAGTATTATGTGATAAGTCATATTTTTAATAAATATACAATTTTTGACCATTCTTGTTTTGCTTGTTTATAGGTTCAGCTCTCGTCAGCACGAGTAACAAGCACAGCTGCAGGTCAAGGTCAGTTTTCTTAAACATCCATGAGCAGATTTAGGGGAGGGACCCCAGGGCCCAGGCTCCCCCCTTGCTTTCATGGCACTATATATGGCATTGAGTTTTTCTCATCTCTCATCTTATGACTTCCTATCCCTTTCATCCCAAGGCAAGTTATCAACATCTAACTTCTCATTATTTTTATTTTATTTTGTTTATAAAGAAAATAAACCCCTAACTAATAGCAAGAGCTACGGAAATTGAAGAAGTTTTAAACAGGCCAAGTTCAGTCAAAGTTTATAACATAGAAAATAATGAGCATTTAAAAAACTACAAAGTGAGATGAGGGAGCTTACGGGGATAATCACTTCGTTCAGCCACATGTTTGTCAATACAAGTTATACAGAACCACCCTTGGTGGAGGTTGTCTCCCAATGAGAGAGTGAGTCAGCAGTGCCACACTCAACAACATTGTGGAGGAAGTTGTGGATGTAGACAACGGCGAACAGTGTGCTATAGCTGTGGTAAGCCAGACCATTTTGCAAAACGTTGCCCAACGATCACCATGCGCCCAAACCAAATAGTCTTCAAATCAAAAGCAATACAGACTGTGCTACACTTGTGGAAGGCTAGGTCATATGGTCTGGCAGTGCCCATCGCCCCATTTAAACCAGTAAATGTTGATGCCGAGGCGCAAGCATCAGCATCAAAGCTGACCATACCCCTAGCCCCTCATGATAACAAAACTATGCATGTAGCTGACAAAATTAGAAAAGTAACATGCGTGCAGTTGCCTGGAATAAGGAGGCAGTCATCAAGCCCTGTGACTGCCAACCATTTGCACCTGAAAGTAGTGAGCGAGTTAATCTCCATTATAAGCTTTGGCCATATTACGCGACTGTCCGTCTTGGTCATTGAAAGAGTTAGTTCACCAGCCATATTAGGCTTGGGCATTCTGTGCTGAATAACAGTGAAGCCCCAATTAAGCTATTCAGCGGCACCTTGATTGGCCAACTCTCGGCAGTTTTGGTCGAAAAGAGACAATACTTACATCTATTAAGGTGGAGAAAAAGACACCAGCCGATGTAAACTTGATAGATACTTGTGTCTCGAACCAACAAAGAGAAATTGTGGAAAACATTCTTTGAGAATTTCTCGATGTTTTCGAAAATAATGAATCGGAAGCTCGATAAACAAACTGCATACATTTTCAGATCAATACAGGTAACCATGCATCCACCAGTGGCCCTGAAGTTATGCCAAATACCTTTTGCATTACGAGGGGGGTCATTTGCAAGTCCACATAACCTTGGTCATTGCCAACACTGTTAGTGCCAAAAAAGATGGATCGTACAGGTTTTGTGCAGACTTCAGAATATTGAACGATGTTACCAAAACAGAAATATTTCCACTTTCATCTATCAGAGAATGCCTCGACTTCCTGAGGA
Source organism: Palythoa mutuki (assembly GCA_027575235.2). Taxonomy (NCBI): domain Eukaryota; kingdom Metazoa; phylum Cnidaria; class Anthozoa; order Zoantharia; family Sphenopidae; genus Palythoa; species Palythoa mutuki. Next base: position 2,040 of record JAODFW021164447.1, on the reverse strand, counting down.
ATTCCTTTATGTTGAGCACCTTAGACTTACAGAGTGGCTACTGGTAGATACCAATAGACCCCAGAGATGCCCAAGGAAACGGCTTTTACCACCGAATAAAGACATTGGGAATTTGTCGTCGTGCATGCCCTTCCGTGTCAAAAATTCCCCAACAGTTTTCTCTCTTCTGATGGCGGACATTATGGGAGGTCAACATCATCATTGGAGGCAACAGTTTTGAAGAGCGCCTCCGGCTGTTAAAGGATATTTTTTCTCTTAGGGACGGGAACGGCCTATACACTACATATCAAAGACATTCAGCAACAATGAACGCTCGTGGCACAGCAGAGATAAGGAAGCCTATGCGTTGGTCTATGCCTTACGGAAGTTTAAACACTAAACCCCTCAAAAGGAAATTTACGTGGCACACTTACACCTTGGCCTGCGATGGTTGATAAATACCAAGGACCCCAGAGGCAGGTATACAAGATGTGTTGAAAATCAAGGAATTTGAATTTGAAACTCACCACAGAGCTGGGCGAGTCAAACAGCACTCCGATGCCCTGTCTTGCAAACCTTGGCAGCAATGTGTCACAATGGTTTCTCCATGTGTTAGATTCTCAACCCAGGACATAAAGCAAAGCACGGGAGGAGAAAATTATGAAATCCAAACGTAACATGTTTTTGGATAAGGGAAGAATTCTGTTCATCAGGTATCATAAGGGATGAAAAAGCTTAAACCAATTGGTGGTACCAGACTGTTTGGTACGTGAAGTCCTACAGCCAAAGCACGATGAAGCAGGAAACATGTCCACGTCCAAAACAAAGAGACTTATCCAACGTGAGTACTACTGGTTATTGGTCGATAAGGACATAAAAAGGTACTGTCAGACCTGTGCTCTTTGTGTTATTTGCAAAGATCCGCCAAATAATAAGATCACAGCAGACTCTCTTTGGACCAATCAACCTACAGGGCTATGGCAGGAGATCTCCATGGACCTGAAGGGACCTATTGGATCGCGACCAACAACAACAAGGAACCATTAGCTATTAGTAATACTAGACCTCTTCACGAGATCAGCCGAGATGATTCCCACACCAGGCAGGATGGCTAAGACGGTTGCTCATGCAGTGGCCACTAAGGTGTTCTGTTAGCATGGTATCAGAATTAGGGATCGACAGAAAGAGAATAAACCCGCTTCACTTGCAAGCAAACGGTGCGATGGAGAGAACGAATCGCACAATTGAGTAGATGCTAAAAAACGCAAGATAGCAATGACCATTATTTGGACCTCAAGGTACTATTTGAGCGTTTCATCTATATAAATCATTCATCCATGGGGTACTCACCATTTTCCCTAACGTATAGTCGATACCCAAGAAGCGCTGTGTCAATCAAGAATCAAGGAGAGTACCATGCCAAAGCTCAGAGCACAACAGTATTGGGCTACTGAACTTGCAAAGTCCCTCAAGGAGTCATACGGCAGGAGTAACACTGAAGACATCCTATACAAGAAAAGAAAGTTACAAAGTGACAAGGATGTTTCTAGCAAGCCAAAGTTCAGAGTAAACGATAAAGTCTCTATCTACTCGCCACCTATGAAGGGCCATGCAAACGCACTCCATAAAGCATTGAAAGGACCTTATATAGTCAGCCGATGCCTACAAGGAAACACATACTGTGTAAAGAAGGCTGACAACTTCCGACAGAGACTAATTCGCTACCAAGATTAGTTGCGTCCTTTTCACACTAGACCAGCACATCTGAGTAAGTTAATGGAAGCAGGAGATGATGTGCCACATGAAGAATGTCTTCCCAACTCTAACACTGCGCACACAACCTAGAGGTAGTTCCCTGATATTCGAAGATTGGGAAGATTCATGAGGAGAAGAACGTATTGACAACCTGACATCATTCCTCAAGAAAATGAGAAAGAAGCCCGCGGTGGACCCGTGAAACAAGTTGGATCACAGCAAAGCCGGAGACAGAGGATGGGGCCTCAGCATTATGGCGAGCTGGTTGACCTGGATGTGGTTCTACCCCTCTACAGTGACATTATT
>JAODFW021163467.1:0-15839 GCA_027575235.2 Palythoa mutuki | reverse complement strand
AGATAGCGAAGCAAAATTGCAAATTGGATTTTCAATAAAATTTGACTAACCTTTATCTGATGTTGCTTCTGGTAGACTGTTAATCGTTTGTCGCTGGTTTTTCGGGCATTTTAAGCGATTACAGAAAAGAGAAAGGTTACACAGCACCAAAGGACAATGATTTTCCTAACACGATATTGCACTAAAATCCATAAATAAAACTGATACGACCTGATCTTTTGCTCCATTTTCTTTCTCTTTTCGCTCGAGTTTTTGATTCTCCAGATGCTTGATTTTATTCACACAAGATTTTGACACACAACATCGATGCAAGTTCCTTCCTCTTCTCCCGGACAATTATGGACTCGGGAAATCGAGACATTTCCGTTGTTGCACGCTTTGCAAGTACCGTGCGTTGGTATGTTCGATTCCTTTGATGTTGTGAGCAAAATATCTCGAGAAATATTTTTCTTATGAAAATGAACTTTGAACCGGCAACCGAGAATAGGTATTGGTCGAAACCTGTAAGGAGATTCGTCTTGATTGAATAAAGATTAAGGGTTCTTTTAGCGTGAAGACTGTCAAAGAAAGAAGAGAAGAATATAGAAGGGGTAAAAAAGACAACAAAATTTTTTTGTGGGATTAATATTCGAACTGCAGCTCGCCGCTAGCTCCGATTAACAACCACAAGAATATAGCCTGGGCGGCCTGTGGTTGTTGCGTTTGCGCGACGCGAAGGTGATTGGAGTTTGCGACGAACTGAGTTTGCTTTTGTAACGTAACTAATTTGCTTTTATCGTAAGCAGTTTGCTTTTGCGACTCAAAACTTTCCCCCACTGATTTTGCTATATTTTAAAGTTTTGGTGACGATCGCCTTTTGCTTTTGTCCTCAGAACGATTTACGGGGTTCGTCAGCTGTTGGGTACTTCGTCTCATGGCCCAAAAAGTGAACATCACGAAACCAAATAAGGACAGGTTTTGCGAATGGCACTTCCTGGGCTCGGTATGAGACAGTAAAATGAAGAGTTAACGATTCCTGAAGTGACGTCATGGCCTGTTCTGGACCCAGACTTAGCAACTCCCCATATGCCCAGCGGTCACCTTTGTTGGGCGTGGTCAATGCGCGGGAACTTTAATGTTCGATTTTATAGCGAAGAAGTTGAGGAACCGAAAAATATTTTTAGCACTAGAAATTTCTAACAGAAAGAAAAGTGCTGCGATCGAGTAATTCTATCACCCAAACCCGCCTAAAGTTGCGCCTATACTTCCCGTCACGTTTGTGTAACAGTTATTCTTGTCATGCAATGTAACGTGACACGTTTGCAAATTCATTGCCACGCGCTGGTTGTCACTAATAATTTCTATTAACATTTTGTTTATTAATTTCTCTATTTCATAGTACGCTTAAGTTTTCCAACAACCACAGCTTTCACAACCTGGAATGCTCAAACGAACGCGTAGGCAAACACGTGACTGAAAAAATAAGGTTTCACAGCTGACTGTAAAGTATTTCGTGTTCAAAATTGCCAATAAAAAATAAAAGTCTCGGCAAAATACGGCTAGGTCTCGAAATCTCGTCATACTTTTGTGGTGTCTCGAAGTCTCGTGTTTTTTGTTTTTTTCTCCGTCTCGCAGTCTCGGATTTTTTGTATCGTATAGTCTCGGTCTCGGGTTATTCATTGTTTTCTAAAGTCTCGGGCTCGGATTTTAAAAAGGCCATCTCGGCGTCTCGGACAGTCTCGGATTTACCATTCGCTACCCCTTTAATTAAATAAGACGAGGAGGAACTCAGACCGGGACAAAGTCAGAACGTTAAAATAACTTTACAGACCGGGACGAAAGTCGCGAGTGGTGACAGGAGATCAGTATGTAATGCATAGGAGGCGGAGAGTCGGTTGTTACGAGTTGCAATAAGAGGAGCTAGTTGTTTGAAGGCTTGACTGAACACAGGACTACCAGTGACAACAACAGACAGTTTAATCTTCAGGGACGGTTGACTTCACGGTTCCCGATAACTCGCGGTTCAGCCAAAGTGCTTCACAATAACTCGCTTAAACAGCCATCTCGCTCTTGAATACTTCACAAATTCATTTCACTAACTTCTTCACTTCAACTCTTCTTGAATTCTCTTCAACAACAACTCTCTATTCCTGAACTCGCGTGACTTATATTCATTCTAAAATTATATTCTAGAAAATACTGGAAATCTAATTATTCAAAAGACCTTACATCATACTTATTTTAGTTCTCAATGTAAACTATAAAATGTTCTAGAATATTCCGGGATCAAATGTTCTAGAATATTCGATAGGGAGTTCCTGAATGTTCTAAATGTTAACTAGAATGTTCTAAAGCGTTCTATAAAACTTAAATATATGTGTCGTATCAGATACAGTATTTAATATTTAAATTTATGTAATGATTGATATAGAGAACAGTTATATTTATGCGTCAGAAGTATTGTATGTATGTATGTCAGAAGTATTGTTTTTAATGACCCGCCTTGTAATTCAGTTTTAAGCTGAAAAAAGGTTGAATAAACAATCATTGTTATATCATTATTATTATTATTATTATTATTATTATTATTATTATATTATTATTCTGGACGGTTCTATATTGTGCTCGGGAATGTTCTAATTGTAAACTAGAGTATTCTTTAGAATTATGTAGCACAGACTCGAGTATTTCTAATAACATAAACAAAACACATCATGTAGTCATGTGGTACGAGCAGGAATCAAACTTCTGTGAATGCCTGACCGCTGACTCAGCGCTGCGTGGACACAAAAACTCAGACCAGTCTGATAATATTTGCGATTACATGTTGTCCAGGTCCAAAGCTAAACGGTTCTAAGATTTTCGTTTCGGTCCACCTACCGAAACGAGTCGCCCCCATTTGAGCTGAGGTTTTATTCCGGTCTCATGTAATCATATATAGGGATGTATGGAGACCGATCTGAACTTGTCCCGGTCTGAATGCAACCCGTTCTCAAATGACATGTAATCACCCTCTTAGTTTGTTATCGAAAATTAAATGTAGCTGAATCTTCAGTTAAGAAGGAATTTGGTTAGGTATAGCCGTTCGTTTTCGCTACTATGCGCATTTTAGCATAACAACCAGGGTCCACGGAACGCAGTGACTCAAGTGATACTAGTTGTATCAATAAAGAACTAAACATTATTATAGGAGGTAAAAAAAGACTTCGAAAACTCCGAAGACAAAAACTATTTATGTTTTTTATCAAATATATCAATAGCATTACCACTTACAAACAAAGAACATCTCACTTTCGAATCTAAAATTCAAAAGAAAGATTGAAAAATATTTACTGCCTACCCAAAATGACAAACGTCAATCGGAAAACCCAAGAACTTCAGTTCAGGATATTGATATATAATTACCTCAAGACAAATGTTAGACTTAACAAGTTTGGAATAATTGGTGATGACTCCTGTTCTTTAAGGCGGTGTTTACGTGATACCGGATCGAGATTCATTCCGGTACGAGTTCGTCCCGGTTCCAAACAAATCGCTGCATTTGTTTACATGATATATTTCAAAATTTTTCATACCAAAATGACTCATTCCGGAATCAACTCATCCCGGTTCTCGCACCGGGTCGAAATTTTCGATCCGGAACGAGATCCGACCACAACTGGGTTCCAGTATCATGTAAAGAGTGTACGAGCTCATGTAAAGAGTGTACGAGCTCATACCGGTACAAAAATGGCTGCGAAGCCAGACTTCCAATAGACTAAGACGAGTAGAGTGTGCGCAATACACTTTTAAAAGTTCGTTTTCACGCTAGCAAGTTTGTTGTTGATGTTTCGTTCCGGTACGAGTTCGTTTTAAACTTTTTCATATAAACACGTAACTGTATTTTAGTTCCGGTATCAAGTAAACACCGCCTAAGCAAATACCAGAAACATTGGAACATTTCAGTTATTACCTGTACGCACGTGTTTTAATGTTTTGTATAAATGTCGATAAACGTCGACCCAACACAATCGAAGCACATGTTAGTTATCATGCCACTCACGGTCACGCATGAGGTTGAGGCATTTTGGCACAGTCAGCCGGATGGCATCAAGCCTGAGCCCGCGAGCAAAGACCCAATTAGCATTCGTTCTCCATTGACAGTGGAACGCAAAAAATGTTGTAATTAGTACTAAAAGTCTTATACAAATACAAAAGTTGCTGCTTCTCAAGTTAAAAATCTTTAAAAATAAATCGTAAAATGTCCCGACGCTTCGGATATTTTACTGTCCGTCTTCAGGGAAAGTGATGCAGAAACAATTATGGGAGGCGTGTTTTGCTTTATGTTGGTTCAATTTTGCATCTCTTTTGTCTTTAAGAACAGTATTCAAATAGTCCCTTAGTAATTTTAACCCTTCGTCACGGTTGATAACATTGTTCATTTTACAATTTGCCAGGCTTCGAGAACGCGCCTTTTTCGCCAATGTTCACAAGTACCAAATTCGCACAACATCCCATGCGATGTCATGACCGGTCATTTTGTGATGTTCAGCAAGAGTAGATTTTTGAGCCTCTAATTGTACCACAGCTTTGTTTTGTTCTTCAACTCTAGTTTTGAGTTTTCGCTTAGACTCGCCTATAGACGTTTTTGGACATTCTTGCAAGAAAATGTTGTAATTCCTAAATTTCTTTTAACATAAAATTGAAACTGATGTTTAATCGGTAAACGATAGTTCATTTTTCACGAACCGACATCTCTTGTGGCAGTTTATACGAGAGAACATTAGAACTCAACTACTTTGGAATTTTACTCAGAAAAACATGTACAACTCATCGTGTTTTTACGCTTTATTACATCAATTTTGAAATCACAGTCAATCTCTGCAATCCGCCAGATTGGCTCAGACCAGTGTGATTAATTCCTGAATTGCACTGTTTTGAACTCTAAATCGCATCTTAACCTTTTTTTCTTTTTTTAACAAACCGGCTCCTTGATGAATAAAAATGTTGACTTTTACGTTTAACTTGTTGTGTGACTTTAAAATGGATATCAATATAATAAAACGGTAATTGAACTTTGAGTTTGAGTTGTGTAATTTTGATCTAAAACCATACTTTTGACTTTTGAAATAACGCGTAAGATTTCGGACAAAATTTCACTCCAATATGTTCAATTACCATTATAAATCGAGTAAATAGCATTTCCGTGACCTGGATTAATTTTCATAATTTTTTTTTGTTGAAAAATTATAATTTACAGATCTCTAAAACTAGCGATAAAAAGGAAAGGTTATAGAAGCAAACCTTACTTCCGGCTTAATAAGTGCATTTAAATCAATCTCTTGATTTGTGTTTCGACCCGGAACTGAAATGATGACCAATATGATCCATGTTGATCCGGCGCCAAACGAGACATGCAGGCCTTAGAACTTAATCGTAGACATTGTCTGGTAAAGAGGCTTTAGTATTCATCTCGCAACCTTAGTCAGTTGAAGATTCTGTTTCAAGTGTTTTGTTTATTCGTTTGACTATCTACTCCATCAAATGTCTTATTGACATTTTACTGAGTTAGTGGCTGAAAGCCTAAAACGTAGAGGTCTCTCATTTTGCTTGTCTTGAAGAGAGTTGATTTAATAAGTTCTCATTATCTCAATAAATTTAGAACTTATCAATTTTGAAAAAACAGTAATCCGTTAGACCTTTGAAAACGCCACAAGAAATTCAAAATGACCTCAAAATTATTTCCAAAAGACGTAGTACGGTTTATTGTGTGCATACTTTCTGGTGAAACCAAGAATTCTATTTCCCAAAAGTGGCATAATTGTCTTCAGCAAAAGGATTTACTAAAAACACATTGAGCTCGTCAGCACCATTTTTCAGACACAAATTTTGTAGTTTTATTCAATTTTTCAGTCCTTTTATGAGGTTGAAATGGAGATCTGCTCCGACATACAAACCGGCAATGGTTGTCTGCATTTTCGTCTTACAAATGTTTCGTTGTGTAGAGTTTGTTTAGGCATGTGACGATCTGTAGAAAACAAATTTCTGTTCAGATTAATAAAAGATATAATCTATAACGACGAAAGTTTTGTTTTTTTAGTTTTAAGACGATTTTCATATTAATAAGAGGGGGCAGTGCATCAATCTATCTTCGCTTGGCCAATTTTGGGGGCTTCCTTCCATAATCAGGGCCAAAGCTAGTATGATGCAAACCGAGGCGGTCGCCTCAAACATTTTTTTCGTTTTTGTTTATCAACTACATTAAAATGGAACTCTCAACTAGATCTCGGTAGCTTTTGGAAGTTTTTGTCAAATAATAATGCATGATCCCAGTATTGTGTTTACACGATTTTTTTAAACTCTTAACTTTTTGGTGCACGTGACTTCAGCCTCAATTTGATTTTAATTTGTTCCTGTTTCTGTGAGCGGTTTTTGTTGAAGAAAAACGAAATAAGAGCAAGGTATTGGAAAACGAACCCCCTCGCAGTATACTGTATGTACTGTACGACTGAAATTTATAAGAACCAGTAAATTTTGCCTAAACATTTTTATTGAAGAAAAGCAAGATAAAACAAAGTATTGGAAAATGAAAGGCCTTGCGCCACAACTTATTGTACGGCTGAATTTAGAGGCGAACTACCTTCATTGTTTGTTGAGCAGTCTTTACAGTGAATCTTTTTATGCTGCATGTAGCGCTAAGTTTTAGTCAATTTTCTACCCTAGTTATCAAGCTTCAGCCTGAGCTTGTTCTTAAATTGTTCTTAAATTTTGGCAAATTTTAGCTTCGTTCTTATAAAGTTGTTCTTATAAAAATAGCGTGTAGAGGCGAACTACCTTCATTGTTTGTTGAACAGTCTTTAGGGCTCAGGTTACAGCGAATCTTTTTATGTTTCTATGCTGTATCGCTAAGATCAATACGGAGTTTCAGTCAATTTTCTACCAGAAAACTTTGCTAGTTATCAAGCCTCAGCCCGAGCTTGTTCTTAAATTGTTATTATAACAGAAGTGTGTAGTACGTAGTACTCGTTATAAACACACTCAAAACTAAAAGCACGAAGGAAAAGAATGGACATTGCCTCAGTTGTTATATTTCTGGCTACGGCCTCGATGGTGTAATGCTTTGATACCTGACTGAAAGTTTTAAAAGAAGGAGCAAAAGCTTTGGATTCTCGGAAGAGAATGTTAAATCAGACTCAAAACTGTCTGCATGCTATTGTCGTGAATGAACGAGCTGTAATACATGCGCAACGTCTTCACTTTGCCGCACATCAGAACAACCAATATACGGGCAACAATAAACAAAAGAAGAACTATAATTCTCACATTTGCCAAGCGGCTAGAACAACAGATGTATTTTTAAGCGGTTTTTCGTTTTTACATTTGAATTTGTCAAGGCAGATGGCGCATTAGAGGAGGGAATTGAAGGGCAACATCGTGTCAGGCACACAGCATTGTAAATAAAGAAATAATTTAGAATTTAAAAATAATAAGTGTTGTTATCATTAGCGGTAACACAAGGCTAATTTCAGCTAAACACAAATATTTTTTTTTATTTTTAATTTTTTTATTTACATTTTCCTTTTGACCTTTCGAATTCAGCACCCGGGCAAAAGAATTCTCACTCCTACGCAAAACAATAGAAGTAATGAACTAATGGAAAGATTTATATTTATATAGAGAGAGTAAAAGTAACATGTTTTCCACAATAACTTGTTTTTAGAGATCGTCATTGTACGTGCAAGTTCGCTCGATATATGCTAAACTTTTTATCTATTTATTTTTCGAGCTGATGATCTTCCTACATCGATAGAATGACTGAAGTAACTCAGAATTACTACAATTCTTATAAGTTTGAAATATACTATTGACATAAGCTAAAAATGCTCTAAACCTATAAATGAACTGAAACTTAAAAGAACGTACATATATCAAAAAATATGCCAGTACTTTTTTGTGTTTCATTTCCAGGTGCCTCCATTGTGCATAAAGGGCTCGCAAATGGCTGGACAAAGAAACAAAATTTGATTCTACTCAATTTGATCTTATTAATAAAATACTGGCTTACACGAAAAGGTAGGTTAAATGAGTTAATATAATGCCCTTCAACCAAGCTTCAAAAACAGAATACAGTTTATGTGTATTCATAAACTTTTGCGTACATTTTAAAATGTTAATAGTTAAAGGTTTTAAAGTGGAAATATTTGTAGAGCATTGGAGTTAAGCCCAAACGCTCTTTGCTTTCTTTAAAACCGAAGGACAAATTGATTTATAGCGACACCTAGAAACACAACCATAAAGGAGATGGATTTGATTGGCTGATAAGGTGCAGACCAAAAACCGCAGTTTTATACTTCGTACGAAGACACACCTTAAGTAGGCGATTGTTCCTCGCCTCAATAAAAATCGCTTTTTAGCTTGTCTATAAACTGAACAATGTAGCCTGACGGAAGAAAATTGGTTTAATTGGAAGTATGTTTTTCTCTTTCGCTAGTCGCTCTTTCTAAATGTTGCTCGTATCGTCACATGTGCTTGCCTTAAAGCACTTTATTCTTGAGAATAAATACACACATTTCACCAAAAGGTTTCTTTTATCACAGCAAAAGAAAGCCACAAGTCGTAAATCTAAGAAGGACTTGTGTTCTTTGAACAAATATTTACCACCAAATGTGTGTAAAGTGGTTTGCAAAGGAAAATTTGCAGCCTGAAGTCGACTGCTTTTTATGGTGATTTTACCTTCAATATTAATTTTTTTCGAGTTTGGTCTTGTGGAAGTGTACACTATTTCTAAATTCTATTTCTCAAACTGCTTTCCTGAACAGGTGACAAACTAGCTGCGGTCATTAGTAAAATATGAGCTGCCTAATTGTTTATAAGCAAGACTGGAGACTGGAGTCGTACGATCGAGGCATTGATAATTCAAGATTAGAGTGACAACGGAAAAGCTAAATTGAATGTGACTAGTCTATTTTATCCGTGATCTCACGAAAACGAACTCTATATCAGAACAGGAAATGTAAATGAAAGTCTTAATTCTTGTTTGTCAGACACGAGCTCAGGTAAGCGAGCCTGTTTTTGTTGAGGGTTAAAAACTGAGTCGTAAGCCTGAATGGCGTTCAAAAAATAGCTTCATTAGTACTTTTAAATGATCGTATGATTTTGCAGCGTTGTTTAATTTTTCGATTTTGTTGGACTCCACGAAGCCACAATTGCTTCAAAAAGATCAAAACACAAAAAAAAAGTGCAAAAAAGAAAAAAAAGAAAAATTAGCGAGCAAGCTGTTGTAAAAATTGTGAAAATTCTATCTTGGCTTTTTAAATGCTTTCAGACAAACACAAGAAAAGAACATAGTGTATAGTTTGTTTTAGTTCGATCACACAAGAAATAAGAAAACTCTCGCAAATGCAAGTCTGAACTCAGAGTCAAAAAAACCTTCGCCCAAACTCTTCGGGTATAACACACAGTATGACCTCAACAGAAACAGTTCATCAATAGAAATACTGTCTCATGCATGTCAATAAATAGTTTACGATAGTTTAGGTCATAAGTCGTTTTTTTTTCTAAGATCCGCCCTCGTGAAAACAATCGGCCGCTTCCAGCTCTTACTGTCTCGGAGTTTATTTTTCGTTCAAATTGTATACTGTGACTAAAATACGCGCTTAGAAAAAGTTCTTCTGTTTGACTGGGCTGAAACGTTGTGAATCTAATTGGAGTATAAAAAGTAATAACAACTAGAAACCTTTGATAATTTTACACCACACAAATATGGAGTTATTGTAACGGCGGCGATATTCTAAAATGATATGAATAGCTGAAAACCAAAATGGTTCACACACGCTTTTGTCTATAAAAACAAAGTCTGTGAAAGTGGAATGAATATACACAAATCATGACGTTAAATCAGAGTTTTTTCAAATAAGCGATTATATATGTGTTAGCGTTCAAAAAATCAATCAAATTCTCGGCGAGGGGTCGAAAACAAAACAGGAATTGTAACGATTTGTTTATTTCCAGTTTTCAGTTAAATTTACTTTGAACAAACTATATATTTGTGGTTTAGTCTAGGATAAATGCATTTGAACTAAACTGTCCGAGGTATTTTTTCCAGAGCAGCAAAACACTGCCTAATTCTTATCTGGTAAAATAATTGATACAAGAAACAGTTAAAAGATAAAGCTTATTTTACGTTTAATGTAAAAAGAAAAACGTTTTGTTTGTTATCTTCTTTTTTAAAAAATTCGGTCCTTCTATTTTAGAAAGAAAAAGAATGGTTAGGAATCGGCCAAAACTTTTGGGAATTGGTTACGCGATTTTAAGAAATGTAGGAGTTTTGCTTCCTTTTTCAAGATCTATTTAGTCTCCGGGAGGGTTTCATTGACAAAAATCTAATGTGAACGTGACTCATTCACTACGGACAGTTCTTAAGTATAGAATTCAGATCAGCATCAAAAGATTCAAAGATTTGAATCCATTTCTCTCCTTTTTTTACAACATACAATAACTTTTTAAAACGATATTTACATTACGACTTTTGAATTGAAGTTCATTTACGTACTTTTGCACGCGCAAAGCATCCAAAAAATATTGTCTACTCCATAGATTTACGGCTGAATCTCTCGACGGTTTTGATTTGCATCTTTTAAGCTTAAAGAAAGGGTGTCGATATGTGTATGATAAATAGCAAATAGCACTTTATATTAAGACATTGTTTGTGGAGAATGGACAAATAAATGAATGAGTTGGAAGCGAAGCAACACCATAAAAGCAATCTTAATTTGTTTCAGCTGTCTCATTGATTTCCTGTTCAGATCGGTCATGGATTTCATTTTGAGAATTAATATATGCCATTTTATCAATAAAGAAAGAAGTAATCTTGCGGAAATGATCGCGAATACACTCGGATAAATAAAGTTTTCTGAGGAGAAAGACTCAGTCTTTTCCGATGATCATCACATTAATTTGAGAAAAAATTCCGAACAAAGCATTTCTTCAAAAGCAACGAAAAGTAAATTCGACAGATAACCCTTGAATGTGATGTTTTTCGCTATGAAACAACACACATCAACTTTTAGCAACGTTCTTATTTTTGTTTAATACAACACCATTATCGAATTGATTTGTTCGCCAGGCTTTCTTGCAGCGATAAATCGTCTTCATACAACGACTTATTTCCAGATCAGTCCGCGCGTGCCATGTGCAATTTCATCCCTGTAAAACACATAAAATATCTTTTTTCTTGCGCTTATCACAACTATCGTACCAAAAATTGCTTCTTTTCAGATAACACTGAAAAGTCCTTACAAATGGCAACTTCAGCCGTTAATTTCAGTCCATTACTTCTTAAATAACCTGAAAACTTCTACCACGAAATACTTTTGCTTGTGGATGGAAAGAAATTGTTTTTGTTAGAGATTATTTTGTTTCACGGCGGGCTGTAATGAATTGAGAGCTTGCAGAGTCACTAACGCTTGACACGTGTCAGTTATTAGTTTTCATTTGAGTTCCTTGCCAGTTTCAATATGCAAAACTGACAGGATATTATTCTTCCTTTGTTCGATATTTTAGATTTTATGCATGAAAATCCAAACTTAAATCGGTTTTTAATATATCAATCGGGCTAGCACGTGGCAAGTAAATTTTTAATGAGGCTAGTCGAGGCAGATTTCCGCCATGTTTGCAAAAACAGACGTTTCAAATCGCCTAAAAGATACAGTTTTACCGCTTGCCACTAAAATTGTTTTCTGAGCAAACGAACGTTTTGGAAGGTTTTTTTTGATAGGTCAGTGGTCTTGTTTTGGAGGTCACTAGAATCACAGAGTTATTCAAACCACAATTAGCAAGTAGTTTATATTGAATAATAGCATTACGTTGACAAAAACACATTATTAATCTATTGTTACGAAAAGCTTTAAACACAATTTAATTGGCAAACCTGAAATGCAAAGGAAAACAAAGAAATACATTCTTAATTATGGGAACCGGGAGAAAAGAAGAACGTTGAGTACTTTGGTGACAGTTCACCTGTCTAAAAAGTGTTCGTTTTAATCATAAAACTCTCACTAAAATCACAAACCAAATTGAATGAGGGACGTACTTGTGATGTTCAGAAAAAACACCGCAAAAGTTAATTACGATTATGAGAATTTTGTAAATACGTCTAATAAATATCGTCTTCCCCACTCACTGTGCTTGTAAACATTTTATCTTTTAAAAACATAAGGTTGAGTAAGCGAGTCACATGATCTACAATGTTTCATCAAACTTTCGACAAAATAATTTCCACATTTTTCAAAACCTAAAATGTTTTTACGCTAACTTCATGCCACACACAGTTCGTTTAGTCTTCAAACACTTCCGTGACCGACAGAACAAAAAGTACAAAATGTAACTTTCTAGAATGCAATAAAATATGTACGGTTTCAACTTGTCACGGCAGTTCTAAAAACTTACATCTTGCTGTTTTGATTCAGACTTTACGTTTAACAACCTCTGCTTGCTAAAATACGATCCTCTTTCAAAGCGTTTTTCTTGTTTTTAAATATTAATAACAATGAACAGGGTAGATCAATTATATGTAGCAAGCACAAAACGCGTTGTCAAGCCGGACTGGTTTCCTGATTGCATCAAATTCATGAGAGCAATAGAATTTTTAGCGATGGTTGAAAGAATTTTATATCGGGAAGTAGTTTGAAAACTCAAAGGTAGCAAGGTATATATTTGCTTTTGTATGTGGTAATTAGCTAGATTTTTGCTCCAATTATTTCGAGAGAGAACAATAATTTTTTAGTAACGAATCAGCTCAGTAATAATTTATTGGACTGCGGCGAGAAGCAGGTCGAAGATTTAAGGTCGCTAAAGTGCAAAAAAAAATTCGTTTTTGTGTTGCCAACCTTTAACCATGTTTTGCGCCAGTCAAGAGCCGGTAATGACTCCTCACAAAATGGTAAATTTTGTTCTTTTCTGCCGTCACTGGGTTTTTCCAAAGATCAATAAACTAGCAATGTGACTTAATTAATATTGAACGGGACAAATGGAATATGTTTATTTCTTTGTGGAACGAGATAAAATGCACAATGGTGCTTTGTCAGTGACCATCTTGTGCATTGCTTTTAGGTGATGTGGCTGAAAAACTGATGTCTTCAAAAAACGGAGTAGTCCAGACAAGAGAGTATTGTTTGATTTACGAGGGCCCTGTGGATTATGGTATAAAAGGAAAATTCGACGACTGTGTTAACGGAACTAAACAAGTGCAGTAATTTGACTGTATGCATAGAAAGAGATACTCATCAACCATCTATCGAAATTCGTTGGGGAATGTTTGCTCTCAGCGTGTTGTTCACTCCTGTATTTTTCCTTGTGCAAGTAGCAATATGCTCAAATACAGTAGAAATGAATTTTGATGGCTCGAGCTTTGTAACTTATAGGTTAAACATGCCTATAAAATCAGTAAGCGACGAGATTTATTTGTTGTTTCGAAGCATCAAGCCATCGGGGCTCCTTCTTCATGCGGCGGGAAGCAGTGGTGATTTTGTTACACTGGAATTACTGCGAGGGAAGTTAAGGTATGATTTTATTTCAATGCTATTCTTAGCATTTATCTTAGTTCATCAATAAACTTTGCATAAAATATGTTTGGTGAGTGGGAATAATAAATTCTTGCGTTTTGCATTATGACAACTTCTGGAGCTTCTTCATGTAACTTAAGACGTTTTTCCCTCGAAAATGGTCTTTTTTACATGTTTAAAACAATAAGTTGTAGAAAAATGTGATAATGATAACAAGATATATGATTAAATTTAGGATTGATACATGTAATTGAAGATATAAAGCACTAAAACAACAGCATCGGACAAAACCGAACTAAATTTAAAATGAATAATTTTACAATATGTTTTTTTTGTATAACAAAAACAAAGCACTATATTTGAAACCTATTTTTATCGCAAACTGCTATTTATCACTTTTAATTCCTGTTTTAGCTTTTATTTTCTCTTTATAGTAAACATTTTTTGCATTTAATTAATAAAATAGACCTAACTCAATAATTTACAAAATATCATTTTCACCCTCTGCAAAAGTGCGAGATTGGGTTCTGTTTCTACTATCTTTTATTAGCATCTGTGTTTTCCATCTTCTCGTAATTTGTTTTTAGGTGTGTTCATGGGGGACATTTTACATTTGTTGAGTGTGCTTCGGGTTTTATGTTACCACTGATCAGAAATGCGCGCACCACAACTTTAAAATTCACCGGAGCGCTTTGCAGGTGATTCTCATAATAATTTTTCTTCGATTCACTAAAAACCTGTATGTAACGATTGCATTGTTCTGTATCAGTCCTGAAACTTATATTCCATGTTATTATCTTGTGTTTCTGTTCTCTTTGAAAGACTTTAGATTCCGCGAAATAGCTTACTAATACAAAGCGATTGTATGTTATCATTGCACCTGTGATTAACTTCTTCTGCGCGTGTGCAGTTACATTGTCACGTCTGTCCAAATTACAAGTGTGTGTTTTTTTATCGTTTTTGTACGCTTTGCCATACTATATCTTGCTGTGTGGGATTTTTTTGTTGCTAATTGCATTATTATTACCTTCATGCTTAGACATGATAAAATAAAATTGTTTGGAAGAAAATATGCTTACTGATCTAAGTGAAAGTAATATTTCAGTTAGCCTGACTAACAAAGGCGGCGTTTGCGCGGTAGTAGATTTTCTGCCTTCTAACCACAAGGTCCCGGGTTCAAACTCCCGGCTCAACCGAGTCTTGAACATTTGTGTGACCTTTTCCGCCAAAGTTGACTCAGCTTTCTACCCTCCCAAGGTCGGTAGAGCAATTTTCAGTCGCCATGATAGCTCCAAAAGCGGTGTAGCTTTTTCATTCAACAATACTTTTGAATATAAATTACATAATACAATTAGTAACCCTCTAGGATGATACATAATTTTTGATATCTCTACTCAGAATCAACGCTTTTCTATATATAGTCGCGCTGTACGGACAAAACACGGACTCACCGGAATTTTTCACTAAGATAAACAATTCCGTTATAACGTGCGGAGATTGGAATGTAGACACAGTGAACTATTCAAGAGAAAACAATCCCAAATCACAAGAAGCTATATTCAATATGATGGCGGACTTTCTCGAGCTCTTTGACATTTTTAGAAGGAAAATGTAGACGAACGGCGTTTCACTTGGCGTTCACTTCCAAAAGGAATTCTAAAACAGGCAAGATTAGACTATTTTCTAATTTCGACCGATATAACGTGTTTCGCTGAATCAATAGAAACACTAGCAGGATATCAAACGGATCATTCACTCGTCATATTGAACCTTGCATTATCACAACAACAGTGGAAAGGGGTTTATGGAAATTTAATAATTCCCTTCTCTTTGATCAAGAATACGTGAACTTGTTAAAAAAATGTATTGGTACGACGGTAGACGACTACAAAATTCAAGGAGATTCAAATAATCCCGAGTCAATAAAATTTTCTGTTGATGATAAATTATTCTTTGAGACTCTAAAATTACAAATAAGAGGTGTTAAAATGCCGTACGCCTCCAGGAAAAAACGCAAAAGATACCAGCAAGAAAAACAAATAGAATTGAAGAAGAAATAAATCAACTACAGGTAGATCTCGATGCAACACAAGCACTGGAAATTCGAGAAAAAATAAACTCGAAGCAATTCGAATTGGAAAAAAATTCGTGATATGAAATGAAATGAAAGGTATACTAACAAGATCGTTGATAAATTAGGCTGCATGCTAATGGCGAAAAAATTCAAAGTACTTTCTTAGTCAGTCTTGAAAGACGAAATTATACAAATAAAGAAATGTCCAAATTAATTTTGAAAAATAATAAAAAAATATATATAGC
>JAODFW021162474.1:0-15839 GCA_027575235.2 Palythoa mutuki | reverse complement strand
ATGGGATGAACTGCAAGTGATGCAACCCAGTAAGCAGTTCCTGCTCGTCATCAGAAAGTCTGTCAAAATTCCACGTCGACAATTGTTTTTTCAAGTGCATCAGGTGTTTCATTCTTCCTTCTGGACTCATGTCTTGGAAATGTTTGAAAATGAACTCGGTGTAGACCTCGGTTTCTGTTAACATGGAACATCCTATGTGGTTATAAAGTTCCTTTAGGTTGTGGAACGATTTGAGGAAAACCGTTCCAGCTTTGTCTTTCCATATATGCATGTCATCATTTGGTACAGTGTTTGGCAGCACATATGATTGCACCTCGTTTATTTGAATAAGATCTCCCTGAACGGTGACGTAAAATGGAAGTTGCCGCAGCATGCTGACACTCAGGTTCACGGCTTTCACTCGGTCATTAAAGTAAACAAGAACCTTTTGACATTCATATTTACTTGCATTAACATCTGCCACGATGCTCTTTCGTCTTGCCAGACGCTCAAAAAGTGACACCAAAACAGTTGAGGGATTGTTCAGTGTAGCTACTAAACATTTGGCAGTTCTCACACTTTCCACTTCCATTGGCCAGTAGTTGAGTTCAGGAATACCAAATTTCCTTAGTACTTCTGCAACCGGGTTATTGACCTCTCCACAAAAATCAATCACCGTTTCCGATTTTCCAACTGGAACGAGGTAGTGCTTTGCTGCATCCTGGCGAGCCATAAATCCACTTCCTGCTGAGGTGCGCACGGTTTCCGTCACGGGAAGAAGTGACCAATCCTTTAGAGGTTTTATTCTCTCAATAACGCAGGAGCGTTTGTCTTGATCATTCAATTGTCTGGCATCGAAAATCTCTTTTGTTTGAGATTCAAAGAACCGCCACACCCATTTCAGCCATTCCGGGTTCGGGCTTTTTTTGTCCCACGATATGTAGTCAGTACGTGAGCAAAGGTCTGGAAATGTTTCTGGAAGCAAATTAGCAAAATCTTCGATCCTGAAGGCCTTAAATACTGGCACTTGATTTAATTTGAGAGTGCCAAACATGTTGTACAGCGTCTGATGAACAAACTCGCTGGCACTTCCTGGCAAGATTCTTAAATGAGGAGTGAGGAATTTCGGTTTTAGTGATTCAAAAACTTGCAATGTCTCGTCTTGTGTCAGCAACAGTGGAAGTCCGTCCAGCTGCTGCGTGAAAGACTCGTACTTGATGCAGTACTTCAGTAGAAAATCTAGGTTGCGAACTTCCTCAAATGGTGTTTCTTCAATCTTTGCTGGCAGCTTACCTACTCTGCAGAGTGGGTTAGATGAAGTGTAGGTCTGGAAAAACTCTGTCACTGACTGTGGAGACACGCATTCCGATTCTACTGACGACTGAACAAAATCTTCCCATAAGGATAAAGGGGCCTCAATCAGATTGAAGTTAAGTCGTAGAAGAAGGTGCTTCAAATCATTTATTTTTCGGGTATGACTCTGACCATCAAACCCCATAGCAGACGAAAAATAATTAAACAACCCACGATTAACAGGCTCAAGATCCTTTACCAAGTTATCGAAGAACGCTTGGCTGTTTCCTTTACCTGTTGGTGAAAACCACGTGATTTCAACGTTGTTTTCAGTCACCTTCGATTTATTTCTGCGTTGACCGACTGTACAATCACGAACGACAGGTAGAAGCCTCATTTCGTTTCTATCGACATAACGATACACTTCCTTTGCTGTCTCAGACCAGTAGGGTTCTTGGAGGCCTGTAGGTGGGAAAAGTTTCTGATGTTTCTCTAAAAGCAAGCACGCATCTGTGCGGTTACACTGCATCTTCGTCTTGTTCTCGCTATCCATGGAAAGGTTTAGTAAAACTCTAACTTGTGACAACAGCGATGCATAGCACGGTACAACCACTGAGCGGAGCAACAGTGTGTTCCATTCTTTACCGACGGTTTCAGCTTTTAGAAGCCCTCTTCTCCCCTCGTGATCTAACGCAAAATGACCATTTATGTGCACTGGTAAACCGGTGACATCAGGTAGAGGTAAGAAACAAAATGACTTCATGTGCTTCTTTTGTGAAAACGACTTTATACATGCTGCTACACCTCCTCGTGGAAGCAATGCCAAATCACCTTTTCTGAACGCTTCGGTGACAGAATCTGGTACACTATTCCCACGCTCAAATCCCATTCTCTGGATTACAAACCACTTTTCCCCTTTCCCTCTGTTGTCTTTGAGCTCAAGTGTGTATGACACTTCCCTGATCTGAACTTCAGCGGCACTCGCCTCTCCTCTTTGAATCTTTCCTCCCATTTCCTTGATGTAATTTGAAAATGCCTGACGCTTATTGGCATCTTCATCTGTCATCGCTGCCTCGACTCTATACACATTGCACAATTTCCCATTTTTTTCGTTCACCTCACACAAAGAAATCTCCTGTACGTTGTTTACGAACAGTAAGACCTCAAACAACTCCAACCTGAGTTCTTCCATTAACTCATCTACTGCATTGATAGACACTGCTTTGTCGGATATCTTGGACTCTCTAGCCATTTCTGATGATCGAAGAGGGAACCGGAACATAGTTGCATTGTCGATAGGAAACCCTAAATCTTCCAAGTAGCAAGGGAAAACGTCCGTGAATGTATTTCGCAGAGAAGGAACCTTAATCATCATTCCCGGTTCTTCTTTTGTGCTCATTGGGACAAACTTGCAATGAGGGTCAAACGCACATAAAATTTCGCCAATTTCGTCACCTTTTGTCATAAAAGTTGGTGCATCTGTCAAATGATACACAGCATTGAAACCTACGCCATACTGGCCAGTCTTGTTTGGATCATCTCCCTTACTTCCTTCGCCGAGATTCTGTATACCACACAGGTCAGTTTTTGTAAAGGGCTTGTTATTGTAAACACACAGAGCAGGTCCCTGAAGCGGTTTCCAGCTATCTTCAAAGACGCGTTCGTCTGCATGCTGCCTGGGGTCTTTGATGAAACAAATCTTTGTGGCTTGTGCATCATCGGCATTTTGTAAAAGCTCTTTCAAAATTTCTTTCCGAAATGGATAAACAGTTAACAGACGTTTGAGGCGGTTGGTTAATTTCTCCTTCTGTCCAAAAGGTATTACCTCGTAACATCGGCGCAAGGTTTCTTGGCGACGAGTGTTTACTCCGAGGTTCACAGCATGTTGTGGTGGAATGTCTTTATGAACATATATTATGTCCTCTTCGTCTGGCATCCAGATACAGTCCTTGATGCACAGCTCGTGTGCAGGATGAAGTACCCTTGCAGCCGATGGCAGATACACGGGCTGTAATCCTCCTATTCCAATCTTGTTTTCTGTATTGTTCTGTAAAATACTTTTTTCAAGCTCGCTTGCCAATGTCACAGCAATTCCAAGACCCTTTTCATCAAGTGAATTTTTACCAAAACAGCTTTTCATATTCTGGAGACTCTCGATAAAGTCGGACTTTGTGAACCTCTCACGTACTCCAGCTAGCGCCATAAGTTCTTTAAATCTTGAAAACTCATAGGGCAGTTGATACAAAAACGGCCCACAATCGTGCGCAAAGTTGAGGGCAACTTGCTTTGATTTAACAAATCGGCCTTTTACAAAAACGAACGGTTTTTCCCATGATCGAATCTGCTTCACAACATCTTCACACTTCTTTATTTCTTTTTGAAGGTGATCATACACAGCTTTGCAAATGTTAGAAATCTCTATTTTTGTTTCATCATTGATCATACCTAGTCCAGTTTCAACTGCTATTTCCATCTGTTGCCATACGTCGGTCAACGTGACTTTATTTCCTCGAATCTTCAGGAAACGTTTAACGTGTTCTGGGACAGTACCACATCCTTTAGCAACTGACTCATCCAAAATGAGCTGACTGCAGCAAACCTTGTACATGGACTTCTTCGGATACAAATCTTTGGCAGCTGCCAGATTTACGTCTTGGTTGTTCACTTCATGACCTTTCCACTTAAGTGGGAAACCTTGTGGCTTTGCCATGACAGGCAGAAACCGGACTTCAAGAAGTTTTTGTGGTGCATGACCCACTACCTTCTTCTGACATCCATCTCTCGTGGCTTCCAACTTACTAGACATTAAATCTAGCAATACTTTAATCCTTTGTGGCGCACGCTCTTTGCTTCTATACATCAAGGCCTCCACCGTTGTAGTTCTTTCGAAAATATCCTCCCATGAAAGATCTTCTGTGTCCTTCATTCCAAGTTGGTTAAGCTGCATTAAACAATGCTTTGAAAGAAAGGTCGCCTCTGTTCCATGGGGAAACATCTTATCTCCCGGTTCATACAAGAGTTCTGTCTTGCTGTTTGGATAGATGAGCTCTTGTGGACATTTAAGGCTTTCTCCGTCTGGTGAAACAGGAATGCAAGGAGTTTGTTTCAAAACTTCATTGAGTACCCGGTCATCTTCGTTAAGGGCATACAGGGTAAGAGAATCCCGCAAATGTGAGTTAATACCCTTTATGTTGGGAAAGAAAAATTCTTCAAAGAATCTTCGTTTGCTAACTTTTGCTTTTTCTAAAGCGTTTGATGCCTTTCTGCTTTTCTGGAACGATTGCAAGATTTCATTGGGTAAGTCAATAACCACTTTCTCTCTTCCTTTACACTGCTTCAAAACACGAAAAGCAACGTCTCCTATTCTTGGATCATTACGGAATTCAGGGTCGATGAATAGAGCCTTCCCAATGTCAACCCACTGCTCTCCATCTGTAAACAACCGGGGAAGACAAGGCGATTCCAGGACACATTCATAAAACGATTGCAGAAGGGGCACACAGTTTGCTTCAATATGACATGCTGTCGGCCACAGCTGGTAAAACAAGGCAGCCGTATCACTGTTCAACGACAGGACGTCTCCACATTCCTCAAGAAGACGTAAATAAGCCTTGCAAACCGCGTCTTGTAGCAGCGATTTGTTCCAGTTGGCACCGACCTCCTGTTTGTCATCTTGGGTTCTCTCCTTCAGATGTCGCCTGTTTGATGTAACTGCAAAACCACCATTGATATGAATTGGAAGTCCATTACGTACAGGTAGCGGTAAGAAACAGAAAATACTGCCCTGTGGTTGACCACAGGAATTCACAATTGGGCTAGGTAAAAACTTGGTACTGTTTCCTTCTAAACGAGTGGCAACTCCAGCTGATGGACGAAGACTTTGATCTTTGGATGCCTGTTGCAGCAACATGTCGCTTCCACTGCAGGAAAACACAAGCCAGGGCTTGGCTTTTACAACTTCCAGACAAGTTTCCTCAGAAAAAAACTGATGGCCGGCATCTTCAAGGGTGGAGACCATTTCAACAATCATCGACGACTCTAGTGTTTTGTTCAAACTGGCAGCTTTCTCTTTGTTTTTTGGCAACACCTGGGTCATTGCTTTGAGAAAATTACACTGATGAACAAAGAATTGCTCTTTTTTAGCAAGTTGAATCGCTGAAGGTGACAACTGCAGTGGTAGATCAAGTGATCGTAGGATTTTTATTGGTTTCTTAACCACCTGGAACAGTTTAATTGGATGGGACGCATCTTTACTCTCCTCAGGTAAGTGATACACTGTAACTTTTAACACATTCTGGGTAAACAAAAGAAGTGATTCAGATCCACGAACAAGAATTTCAAGCAACTCTTTCATTTGTAAGTCATCGTAGTGAAGGTTCTTGATTTCACTTCGAATGGCCTGGGATCGGTTTCGTAACGGGAACCTAAAGAGAGTTCCATCATAGTACAAACAGTTTGATTCTGGGCTTAAGTCACAACCAAAGACTCCATTGTAAGGTTTGAACTGGCTCTGGAGTTTCTTTAAGGTCCGTTTGAATTTAGGTTTTGTCAAATCAAACTTTAAGCCTGGTTTGCTTTTGTCTCTGATGGCCTTTCCGAGGTGTGTTGTATGTGGGTCAAATATAACGATGTTGTTTCTGCTTATGAAACTTGGGACATCGGTAAGATTGTAAACAGCATTGAAGCCAAGACCAAATCGTCCAATTTTCTCGGAATCGTTCTCCTTCGTAGCTCCATTGAGCTTGGTAATGTTCTCAAAGTCTGCATCACTGAATGTAGCGTTGTTATATGCCCAAAGTGCTGGGCCTTGCCATTCTCTCATTCCGTCATCAATCAGACGGGTTTTCGCATCTTCATTATTTCGCTCATCATACATCAACTTAATTTCTGTGGCACCTGCATCGTCTGCGTTTTGGATTAGCTCTTTTGGCACAGCGAATCCATCTGTGTAATCTTCTAGCAGTCGATTAAGTCTCCTGGTCAACGGTTCTGATTGACCAAATTCTTCTCCTAGCCCCAGCTGGTCTGGATCCAGAATACGACTCATAAGAGTGGGTACTCCAAGGCTTTCTGCTGTGTTCCGCGGAATGTTTCTGTGCACGTACTTAAGTGTGACGTCATCATCGTCCTCAATCTCACTAACTTCGGCACCGACTTTAAGCCACTCAGTATCGCAGTACGTACATTCTTCTATCGGGGCTAGTAGCAGGGTTGTGTCATCTTCAACATTGGTAGGAATGAGAATTTGCTCAAGGGTGTCTTGAGTTAAGCAATTGTCTTCATTACCTGTAAGCTCGTTTAGGACGTTGATTGACAACTGTAAATCGTGTTTCACAGTTGTTCTTTCTTCTTCTTTAACATTTTCGTACTTCTCCTTGATCATGCGGAGCACCTGCACTAACAGTTCTGGATCTTGCTCGGATCTTACACCTAGGTTTTGAAATAGTTCAGAAAATTGGTTCACTTCAGAAGGAAGCTCGTACACATAAGGTGCGAAATCTGTAAAGGCTTTGTGGAGAATTATTTCATGAGGCGAAGAAAACCCATTTCCATTCCATATCCACTTTACAACGCCGAGGCTTTGCAAGGTATCTTGTACTACAGATGGGTCTTTGCTGCTTAGATACCGATAAATTTCAGTTATTAGGGTCATGAAGTTTGCCTTTTCCTCTGGAACAAAGGATGAAGCAACATTTCGTAAGTTGATTACAACTTCTTCCAGGAGCGGATAGTGGTCCCAACCAAATAACTGTGCAAGCTTACGTGTTACAACGCCTTGTAGAATTGGTCTTACTGTGCCAACAAGACTTACAAGCTCTTTCGTGTTCAAAATCAAATCCATTGGTTTCTCAAAAGGGGAAGTGTCGACCTGATAGAGCAAAAGACTGTCGGGATAGTAGGCTGGCTTCCCTGTTGCTCTTACCAACCACTGTATTTCCTGGAGGCAATTCAACAGCGGACTCCCCGACGACACATACTCTTGCAGGGTTGTCGGTTTTCTATCCAGATAGTGCAATATAGCTTCTGATTTGATTCTGGCTTTGGCGAGATCCTCCAGGTTTGCAACTAACTTGACACTTTCTAAAATGTCAGCAGCCGTGAGAGCATTCTCTTTCTTTAAACCGAGCTTTAACATAACTCCAGTAACTGTTACATCCTGATAATTTTTAGATGGAAAATGATTAGGTTCTCCAAAAAATATATTCTGCAGAGTTTCTGAATTTGGATCAAAAAGCTCAGATACCTTCACACGTGCTGAATCAGTCCCATTTAGAACAAAAGGCAATGACTTTAAACTGTTTAAAAATGTAGTATCCTCTGAACTATACTGTGGTACACGTTGGAGAATATAAAGCATCAGCTTATCAACTTCGTCTTCCGAGTACTTTCCGTCCAGTAAATTGGGAAACACGATACTCTGTAGCAGTTCGGTTGTCTTCAGAAATTTCACTTCTAGTACCTCTGCGAGTTGCTTGCTATTTAGGTCGCTCACGTCAAGGAGGGAAACTGGGAGTTTTATAGGTAAAAACTCTTCTGGGGCTGCAGAATTCACGTTGACCGGCGCGACAAAATGTGATGCACATCCTCCACTTCCTTCAACAGTTTCAAATAAAGGAAAAGCTCTGAGAATTTCCTTCAAACTGCTGTCTACGGTTGTTGCCTGGGACAAGAAACTCCTTAATGCGCGCTTTTCTTCTTCACTGCACTCTTGAAGGTTGAAATGGTTGGGTGCCTTTTCCTTCGTTGATAAAGCCTGAAGGGCTTTAAGCACAGCAGATAGTGTTGGTTGATGAACGTACTGGAAACATGAGGGATGAGACCTTATAAACGAAGGTAATTCGTCAATTACTGTTAAGCCTAACGAGTGAAGAACTCTTACAATCAAGTCATCCAAAGCTACACCATTATTCTCACGAACAACAAGTGTTGAAGATGGATCGAGCTCCGCAAGGATGACTGCCTCTGATGTTTGTTCCACTTGTACAAGGGGAAGATGATGAAATTCTTTCAAGTCGTGGAAATATTTTCCAAAGTACTTCCATACTTCTTCTAACCAACCATTTGGAGGGTTGTGATGGTCGGATTTCTGAAGATACCAGATTCTGTTACCACATCGATTTTCTTGAGTTGGTACAACTTGGTGGAGCCGTCGTTTTATTACATCTTTGTTCAGGTGACGTAACTGAAGGCATTCTGCGAACAAAGACCAAAACAAGTGGACGTCTTAGAACAAGTGTTTATTTTAGTATCTTATAGAACAAAAGTCTAACTCCATGAATCGCGATTAATTATTATTCTTGTTTAACAATACTATAAAATGGACACAAAATTTTTGCCAAAAAGCTCTTTCATGTTAATATTAAACATACAAAATGTAAGCACAAACTGATTCTTTAAAGTTGTTTTTACCATCGTTATAAACAATATGTTACCAAGTTATAATTGCACCAAAACAATTTTCAAAATTTGAACGAAATTTGTAACTGTAATCTGTCCTACCGTTGAAGGGCTCTTTATGCTGAAATATCAAGCCATACTGAGATAATGAGCTTTCAACAAACGGATTCATCAGTAACGTTTCAATTACATTCACATGCTACTAGTTCTAAAGATTTTATAAATTAGATCTACCACTTCTCACAGTGAAACAGTTTTACTGTCTTAGTTAATATATCAACATCTTGGATTAAATTTTGCTGTGTATGAAGCGCCACACATATGTTTCACTGTGTAGGAATATTTTTGCGCATTTAAAACAGTAATGTATCAACTAGTTGCACTCCTCTTTAGCTTTATGAGAAAGCGATGCGCGGCTGCGTCAATATTTAAAAAGGTTTTCTAAACAAAATGAGGTTTTTGCTTATTCTAAAATTATTCATTCTTACCTTGGTCGGCAATTGCTTTCAACTGACAGACAGTCTCTGTACCAATCGTTTGATCAAGGAAAGAGCATTCCAGTCCTGGAAGTAATCTCTGTGGGTGCTCATCTGAGGCAATGTAAATAGTAGTTTCATCGTTTCTGTACCAATCAAATCTTGAAAAACTTCCATCCGACAATGGTAACAGTTGTAGATCATAGAGGTTAACAAAATTTTCGTCCTTCAAGATGTAGTCCAAAAGTTGTAGCTTTTCGGTTCTTTCAAACCAAGGATATATGTGGTTGATACCTCTGAGTGCTTGACGCACTACATTTGGTTCAACGACAGCGCTATAGCCTTTATAAAACTTATTGATTGCTTCCATAACATGGGCAGGAACTGCTACCATGTTCATGCCAGCGTGCAACAACACCTTCTGTATAACGTCTTGTGCATCAGCAGTTTCTGATGGTCTTTCAATGATAGATTCACATATTTTTATCCATTTTCCCTCGTTAACAGCAGTATAGAGTACGTTTTCGATAAATATTTCTTCAAGGAAAAACTCGACCATCTTTCTCCATTTCGTGTCCACTTGAGACACATCTGGCCAGGCTCTGTAAACATCTTGTTCAGAGTGAAGGTTGCTTGTTCCCATAAACTGCACACCAGCTTGCTTCACCAGCTCTGCGTAGGCCTTCGGTACAACATCTTCAAGTAAGCACATGTTCCACAGCAAGGCTTTATCTGTTAGGGGCGTACTTTCATCTTGGTCTGCGCTGGGCCACTTCAGATGACGTCGGTTTTGACTCAGGGCGAAGAAACCATTCACATGCACCGGAAGTCCAGTTAAGCTCTTTTTCTCGAGAGGTAATGGAAGAAAACAAAACAGGTGACCCGAGGGTTCCGCGTTTACGTCTTTCCGAAAAGCACTGTTGTCACGATTTGAAGGCAAGGGTAACGCAACTCCTACCCAGGGCAAATAACTGAGTGATTCTTCTTTTGTTAGTTCCTCCAGCTTGGTTGACACCTTGCCACCTGCATAATAATCTGTGACAAAGAATGAGTGTTGTATGCGTTCAGAAACAGATCCTTCGGTAAATTTTACGTTTTCTATGGTAACTGGATAAGTTACTGTGACTGGCTTCATCTTTGTTGTGCCCATGGTGCCCATTGAGATTCCGCTAATAAATTCTTCTCTCTTGGACCTCACTAAATCTGTGTTTACAATCCGTACTTGAAACAGCTTCTCCGGTAGCTGACCTTCATCATTCCTGACGAACAGTTCAATCGACTCAAGCCTCTTCAGAAAAAGTAGATTAAACTGGGCTTCTGTCTGAAAATGCTCAAAAAGCAACATCATTTTCTCTGTTGAGTAGACGGTATCAGATAACACAGATTCTTCCTGTCGTAGAGGAAATCGAAACAATGTGCCCGGATACTTTCCAGCTCTAAAAGTTTCATCAGAAGAACCAAATATGTCCTTATATGGCTGAAACTGGTCTTGGAATTTCCTCGTTTCTGGGTCGTCAAGTTTCCACCGTCGCCCTGTGCCGCAGCGTCCAGAACTGTCTTTGAAGTATTTTTCGTGAGGGTCAATCATACCAATGTGTTGGTCGCTGAGAACACTTGGAAGATCTGAAATTAAAAAAAATGGAGGTACAACGCTCAAAATCATAAATTGTCTGTGTTCTCGACTTCTAAACTTTGTTCCTTCAGTAGAGATAATAAAGCTAAGTAGTACCGTGGAAGAAGTTCTTTAAAACAATTTATGACTAGGATATAATGTACACATGACATATTTCGAACTTCATCCTTAACGAAACACAGAGGAACTCTGAGTGTCTTGAGAGAAAATATAAATAGAACAAATACTGGAAGAATCAGATGCCCCAAGCGGGAATCGAACCCACGACTCACCGATTTTATGATGGCTGCTTTACCACTGAGCTATCGAGACAACTGCAGTGGGATAGGTCGATTTTGAGGAATTTGCCCCACACCTCAAGGACTGGGAAATACTTCTATCAGTCGTCAAGCAACTTGCGTACTGGACCCGATGTAAAACTCTAACACATTTATGACAAATTTTTACAATTTTTCCCATCATTATGTAACACTGATGTTAGGATATTTACTTTAGTACGACAACTACAGACTTAGTTCTTCTAGTATTCAACACCAGTGATCGGTCAAAAGTTTGTTCTCCTGAGATACGTTTAGTTGTGTTTCTTTGCAACAAAAACGTACTGTTATTATAACGGAATTGTTAAAAATCAAGCCGAAAGTGAAGTTGTACATTCAGCCAAATCCTGTTTTTTTATTTAATATTTTGTAGGTCTTGGCTTCTGATTTAGTTATGCTGACGTGTGAAGGAGCAATGGAGTGCCTTACAAAATTCTGCGGTATTGGCACAAGTAAGGACTAACAGTATACCCTTGTTTGGGTTTGAAAGAAAGAAAGCTAAAACGTAATCACTAGAACAATTCTTATATTATTACCAGTCATGTGGAACACTGACTTGAATCCCAAACCAAAGCGACCAACTTTCATTGGGTCTTTGGCTTTTATACTATCACTGAGCATGCGCACTCCTCTCCAATCATCTGGACTAAACACAGCGTCATTGTAAGCATATAAAGCCGGACCCTGAAACATGATTTCAAAAGAAAGAATTTTGATAATTAATACAAACTGCTGCATATTATAGATATAAATGTACCACTAAATATTAGTTGCCTTTCTTTCAAAACGTCATTTTTTCTCACGCATACCATACATTACTACCACTACCACTACCACACTACTACCACTACTACTACCATTGTACAAGAATATACTTATCCAGGAATCAAGATAACACCGAACGGTTGTTTTACAATGGCTCAAAAAAAATCTTTGTGAAAAAGCTCAACGTGTTATATTTAAAATACAAAAATACGCAAACATCTCGAAATTGCCTCTCCGTTTAGCCTTTATAATATTTGACACAACAATACTTCCCATCTTGACTTATGGTAGAGAAACATGGGCTGTTTCGAAAAAAAAACAATATCATAAGATTGGACAAAAGTCCAATTGAACAGGTACATAAATAATAATAATAAATACGCATTATACAAAGTCTCAACGCTTTTTACATTAAAATCAATAAAAGTTAAAATAAATTAAATCAGTCTAGAATAAATAAAAATAATTTTAAAATAAATTTTAAGATATTTTCAAAGTTAAACCGTAAGGCATCAAACATTGCAACGAGGCGTACTAGGGAGATTACCAATTCAACTCACATTGGCAAAAAAAGCCTTAAAATATTAATCATATCATTGCGACTAAGATGAATGCACTATTGTTAAAATAGCTTTTTTGATATCAACACAACTTGAATCAGAAAATCAATAATCATTGGTTAATGAATTGAAGTCATTTCTCCGCGAAACAGTTTGACTAACGACTCCTTGAGAAGGAATACACTAAGAAATTTGTTAAGTAAAATTACAAATATTTAAAATTTTGGCAGACTGACTTCAATAATTCCCCAAAACTTGATTTCTATAGGCAAATTAAAAACGATATTTGTCACTAGTAATGACATAGATATACTAAAAAATGATAGAAAATCTTTTACAAACGTATTAGTAACCACAAATTACATATAGTGACGGGAAGGAACTGCAGGCCAAGACTCCCACGGGAAGACAAAATTTGTCAACCGATGTGAATCTAGGGATACAGAAAACGAAATGCATGTTGTTTACATGTTCTCTTTACGAAAACATTGAGAAGGTTTCATTAAGACTGAACCGACAAAAATTCTTAAACTCAACTCAAAATATCTTTCAGCTTCAGTATGCAAAATGTTATGTCTTTAACTGCTCTTCGGTACACCATTGGAAGAAGATTGAGCTGCTGTTAAATTGGGTAGGAGAAGCCGCGTAGCACGCCGTTGGACACCCTCAATTAGCTTTATTAAGGTGACAGACTTTGGGTTCCAGATTTCAGAGGCATACTCCAAGTGAGAACGCACAAGGGCCACGTAGAGAGTTCTAATTGTTGGCAAAAACTGGCTGCTCCTGCTGCTGAGTGTTCGATGAATGAAATCTATCAACTTGTTAGCTTTGTTCACCTGGGCGAAAATGTGCTCACTGAAACGAGCGTCAAAAGTGATGGCAACACCAAGGTCACGCTGAACATCCTGTAATCATAAATCATTGGAGTGCGCTTCCTCGTTACCGTGCAAAGCGGGCACTTATCCATATGAAAAGCCATCTTCCAAACATCACTCAAATCAACCACGTTATCAATATCACTTTGAAACAGCACACAGTCACTGGCAGATTTTATAATGCCGAAGCACTCGACATCGTCGGCAAATAATGCTAATGTGCCACACTGAGACACAGCACGAGGCATAGCGTTGATGAATATCACAAACAGAGCAGGACCAAGCAGGGAGCCCTGTGGGACTCCCGAGGTGACCGATAACCACTCAGAGTTTCTGCCATCGATTACCATATGCTGCACCCTGTTATCCAGATAACTTGTGAACCACTGCAGAAAATTAAGGGCCTTTAATTCTCATTTCCAATCATATTGCGAAATTGTATTTAAAAAAACTAGCCTATTAAAAACTTATTCTTATCAAAACATTCCGTATTTATATTCGATGGCTTGCATAATTGGTAAGAGGTCACAATAATAGTTGTACCACCTTCATACCCTACTTAGTGTTTATACCTTTTGCTGCTAAGTTTTTAAACGTCAAAGTCAAAAAATTATTAAAAATTGTCAACTTCAGATTTTGCTGAAACAGCGAACATTTTCTTAAATTTAACTTTTAAAGACAAAAAAAACGTATGGTCACTTCAAGTTCGGACATTAGTTTATGTAAAAATAAGTTTAAGCAGGATAAGAGTTAAGAGTGTGACAAATTTCTGTTATCATTTTTTGCTCTCTAAACGATTTTTCGTCTTTAAGCTCCCGATTTTTTGTCTGCGACGAAAAATCTGCTGCGTGTGGCAGTTTCAGACAAGGATCAGACACGAATTTTGTCTTGAAGAAAGATCTGACCAGCTTGATCTTGAAACGTCTGATCAGACATTGTCGGCTAGTGTGTGGTAGTGACGGACAATTTGTCGGAACTTCTCTATGCATCAGCCAATGGGAAGCAAGAGTGCAAGCATGTGACAAGTGTATTACACGCTTTTTTATAAGAACAACTTTATAAAAACGAGGCTCAAATTTGTCAAAATTTAACAACAATTTAAAAAAAATAGGCAGTCAATGACTGCATGTGGCTCAGGCTGAATAGAAAACCAAAAGGGTATTGCGGTTTGAAAAAATAATCTAAAAATCAAATAAAGTTTATTTCGCCCAATTAAGGGCACAAACGATATGAACGTGACCTTCTGGTTTCTTTTCTGGGTGGAATTGTTCGTATTTACTAATACATACCGTATTTGTTCTAATTTAAGCGTCATTGAAAAATAATTTCACGAGAATTTAATTCTTTTTTTCTTCCGAGTCGCGCTTAAATTGGGGGGGGGAAGGGGGCACTTAATAATTAGAATCGAATTTCAACTTTATGCTATCAAGCATAACAAAAACATTGAAACAGCAGCATCACAAAGGCGCACAAGTGGTTTTCAATTCGTTTAATTTATCGATTACGGTATGGACATGAGCTTTCGTCTTGGTGGCGTGCTGGTATGGCTGCCTATTTGACGGCACAAACTTCTTTTAGATTACAGTATCTGTAATTAAACCAAATGTCTTAGAAGTTTGAAGTGTAGATGCTAGAGTATCTGTAACATATAATCATTGTCATTGATTCAATCCGGTTTTGAAGTAAAGCTTTGGACACACCATATGAAAAATGTTAGGAACTGGTAGGGAGGCCTTGATGTTTCGGTGGCTCGGATTTCCTAGCTAAATATCTATTGTTTACAAGGAGAAAATAGAGAAAATACTCGTTAAAATCGCAAGTTTGGTAAAAGAATTAATGATTCCTCAACATTGTTGTATGCCATTTTGTATTCGAAAGGGGTATAGGACTTGGACTCCCACATGCACAATTGAACTCGCTGTGGTCGAGCCCGTTGCGGAGTTCTGGAATAAAAAAAAAATTCTTACTCGATTTTCCCGAAACTCGAGAATCTTAAAGAACCGTCGAAATACTATTGATCTGCCGAAAAAACCCGATTCAAATAGCCAGTTTGGAAACGAAATAATTAGACTTTGGAGTTGCGAGCATACAAAACACTTATAAATGGCCGGGTTGTGGGGAGTCGATAAATCACGCACTCGACACTTCTGTGGAGAATTAAAAATATAAATGCTTGTCGGACTTAAACCAGATTTCACGTGCTGAAAGTACTTGCGATAAACGAATTTTGTGTGAAAAAAAAATTGGAAAAAGTTTATTTTTGACGGATTTACGAGCAAGAATGTTGACTTGTAGTTGAAGTGTACGAGTCGCTGGTGGCGAGCAAAGTCCCACCTCGCGTCTTCGTTCGCCGATAAAACCAGAAATTTTAACGAATTCCAGCCAAACTTCGAAAACCGATAGATGTGATGCTAAACTCGAAATTTAAAAAAAAAAATCAGAAAATTCGGCCTTTCCAAACAGAACTTAGCCGAGTTTGTGTTGAGTTGGGTGATAAGTCGACACTCCTCGCGGTTTGGTCGTTTCGTCATGAAAATTTTTCA
>JAODFW021161519.1:0-15847 GCA_027575235.2 Palythoa mutuki | reverse complement strand
GTAGAGTCGCTTGATCCTTGATTAACACACGACCCTCGTACAGACTGACGCCTTTAGGTTTATCAGGAAGGTAAACTACTGAGCCACTCTTAGTTTTCACAGCCAGTCGGAACTCATCAGCAACTAAAACTGAACCAGGAGGATCGTAAGATATCCAGATAACCCCAACTAAGGTGCCTCCACTATCAATGGTGTATCTCCACTCTAGAGAAACTGTTTGACCTTCTTGAATGTACTCAGTTCTCTTTGGGGTAACAGAGAAACGGGCAGCAGCTTCGACTGTATTTCAGTAGATAAAAACAAATAAGTGACAAAATTAAAATGATTCAAAATCAGTTTTACTTTAAAATGAACAAAAACAAAAAGAGTGCTTCTGAAGTTTTTTCTAACCACAATTTTATATTAAGCGTTTAAAACAATCAAGATGTATATATTTTGCATAATGTGGAAAACTTTTCTTCAGAAAACAAAACCTGAGGTATTTATAAAAATCACAAACTGTTTTATTGACTGTTGTGACTGGTGATGTATACAGAAATACTTAGTAAAATAACTTGAACCAAATCTTTATTTGTCTTACTTATTAAATCTCCAATATTTTTTTTAAAACGTATATGCTCAGAGCTGTGATGGACTGGTAACTAACTATAAGTTATTTCACTCGATACAAGTACATTGACAACCCCGAAAACCCTTGAAGTTCGTCGCAGGCATGAAAACATTTGGTCTTATCCGAAAAATATCAAACCGCACCCTTAACCGAGCAACACTGAAACTGTATTGAAAGTACTTCAATTGAATTGGAGACCAAACGATGACGATCAAGAAACAAATGTTTTAAATTTAAGCCGATTACATTATGGAGACGATAAAACAGATAAAAGATTGAGGACTGGAAACTAAGTATAAAGATCTGTTTTTTCTTAGGGTTTTCACAAATTGTTCTCATAAGACAGAGAGCTTCAGTCCTCACGAAAGCTAGAATTTATAGAAGTAGAAAGCATCTAAAAAAGAGAGGATTAAAGCGAACAATGACAAAGCAGCATCAGCGACTGATGATTGAATAGGCGTTTCTTCACCAGAAACAATTCTTAATAAAGTATGGTTAAACAATTCCATCCACTTTAATTGATATCTCGCGCAGAGCACTGTAACTTGTGCTGGTCGGGCGAGGTTACACTTTGCAGCGTTTCACAAGGCAAAGAATATCTTGCCTACAATGAATGGTAAACTAAAACTTACGACTGGATCAACTTATCTTGGTAAAATAATATTTTTCTTCTTTACTTATAGAGATTGGAAACTAATATTATTAAGTGAGAAAAATAAAAACAAAAATATCTTACTTTGAACAAAACCTGTACGCCATTATCAAGGAAAAACTATTGATAACTAAAATAACAACTGAAAGTTCAAGTTGGTGAAATTTTACAAATTTGGTTTACTCATCCATTTCATACAAGAGCTTTTTTGACATCAATACATACTGACAACGTTTGTCCTCATTTTCAAAAACCTTTTATCATCAAAGCTTGCAATTCAATTTTTTCAGACTTTTCTGATGAAATTTAATAGAGATAATAGGTTTGGTCTTTTTGAGTTTCAGAAGGTTTCAGTGAAGTTTTAAAATTAATTTAAATTTAATAATTGATAGGAAAGTACGTTTGTCCTCCTCTCCATTTAACGACACCATTTTAAACTTCAAATTTTGATCTTCCAGTGGAACATAGCAAATTCTTTTTCTTTTTCTTGTTCAGTTCTGACAGTAAATGAGTACTTTAATAATTGCTCTGGATTGCATATAGCGCTATAAGTTCCGTTTCACATTCAGGGAAAAACTATTAATTTCACCGCTTTAAAGTAATACTCCTTAAACTTTGCTTAGCAGCGCAATTATAATTACCCCGCCTCCTATCATAAGCCATTCACTTCCCCCTCCCTGCAGAAATCCCCCTAGCTAAAGCCTTTACGGTAATGATCCTAGTCCTTAAGTCGACGAATTGAAAATAAAAAAAAAGAAACAAAAAAAAACTATTTAGATCGATCATTTCCTGCTTGAATGCCAGCCAGGTATTTATAAACAAATTAAATACTTCTTGCTTGGACTGTGAATTCATCTACTGATGAAAACAGTATACGCTTTTTGAAATAAGAGCCAGTAAATTTTGCCGAGGTTCATTGTTCTTATTTTTTTGGCGATTTCAGCCTCAATTTACTCTTAAGTTGTTCTGATTTGTGTAAGCGGTTTTTATTGAAGAAAAAACAAAATAAAAGAAGGTATTGGAAAATGAAACGACTGGCGCATACATGTATTGTACGGCTAAATTTAGAGTCGAACTACCTTAATTGCTTGTGAAGCAGTCTTAAGTTTTAGTCAGTTTTCTACCACAAAAACTTTCCCAATTATTAAGCCTCAGACTCCTCAGCCTGAGCTTGTTCTTAAATTGTTCTTAAATTTTGGCAAATTTGAGCCTCGTTGTTCTTATAAAATTGTTCTTATAAAAAAAAAGCGTGTGACGCAAAACAACATACGTTGCTGCCATTACAAAGTGAAATGGTATATGGCAATTTTGCATTATCATAGTGCAGGTGATATACGTCGGCCCGTTTCGTAAGAGAATATTCTCCCTGGTTTTCATTACATTAATAAAACCCACGCCGCCTTTTTTGGCAACTCAACATCGCAGCCAAAAGATATAAAACCTGTCGATACTGTTGCAGATCAACGGTGATTTACGTCACAACACAATATCCGCAGGCATCATATTAATCATGTAGCCGATTGTTCCTGTATTCATTTGGCTTATGAGTTCAAGCTGATATACTAAGCAGACCGTTAACATTTTTGTTAAGAAATTTGCTATCGCATGTTATTGGCTCAAATAAAAGAGTAGTTTTTAAATCAAGTCATCTATTTAATTAATTAGGTAGATTGGAGTTTCTACCATCAAAAAACAACCAGGAAATAGAGAGCAATAATTTTGTTCAACCGTAAACGCATATAAAGATATAAATAACAGCTTGAATACGCATAGAATAGATGACATATTTATTTTATAATTACTTAAAATCATTCTTTGATATCACCTCCGTTCTTTGAGATCTTTCCCACACGTATGAGAATTTGTTTGCTTTCTTTAGTCCTCAAACGAAAAGGAAAATGAAATTGTTTTATCACAACGTGTGGATATTAACAACTTACCGAAAGGCGGAAGCAATGATCTGTATAAAAGCACTGCCACAAACACAAAGCGCTTCAATGACCATGAATACAAACTAGCATTCTTGGTAATTATTTCCTCCTCGAATTCTCCAGTAGCGATTAAAGCCTTTAACAGAATACCAATTTAATTAACTACAAAACAAGTGTTCGTCTGGCCTCTTAACGAGAGCTCTGTGTATTGTTTTGCTAATTCTCGACTGATTTAGTTGATGCATGGTCACATGGTCACATGGTCACATGCACAAGGTCAGGTGGTAACGCAATGCATTGCAAACACAGAAGTGCTTGTCGTTTCCGAGACAGCACAGTGAGGAATACCGGAACCTGATTGGCTCTCTAAAAAAAGATCAATATATAGAAAGTATAGATGAATAATTTAATTTAGATCACTTATGATATCTTCTCCGTTCTTTGATATCTTTCCTATCTGTATATGGCATCTGTGGTGATTCATCCTCTTAATCTTCAAGTGAAGAGAATTGGCAGTAATTATGCATATTTGAAGTTTCTTTTCAGTTTAACTTTCTATAGCAAATTAGCCTTTGTGGTTTCGTTGCTTTGATGTTTGCGTTTCTCTTTTGTCTCCAACTTGAGTTCTTTGTTTGCGTATGAAAATAGAAAGCCTGACTTGAAATTCGTCGCTTTTCCAACTTTACTCTCTGGAGTTAACAATGACCTGCTTGGTTGAGGATAAACTTGATGTCCGCCGAGCCGCTTCTGACCAACAGAAACTGCAGCTGAAACCAAAGCGGGAGTTTCTGAGCTAGTTTCCCCGAACTGTCTGTAGAACATTAACGTTGACATTACCAAATTACCTAGGACTAGAAGCAGCAACTCGTGTTAAGTGGTTATAAAAGTTGCCTTAAGTCCGAATATATATCACATCAATTCAGTGTAAAACCGGTGTCACAGCGGATTTGGACCCTCCCCCCCTCTCACTTGGACCCCCCGGTCAGCAGATTTGGACCCCCGAGGTCCATTTGGACTCCCATCCGCGGATTTGCATCCCACAGTATAATTTCTTCAAAGTAACTGTAATATCTTGAATCTTGCACTCGGAGTAAAAAAATAATTTCAGTAAATTGCAGCATAATTGACTTTTTGTTGTCTTTCGTTCTCAACAAAGTTTACCGCCTTGCCTTTGTGCTATTCACTTCACTCACCGCCGTGCCAACTGCAGTTAATCGTAGATTTCAACAATACAGTTTAAAAGCTAATTGCATTGTCTTAAATAACCTGAAAAAAAAAACATTTTGTTTTCTACAGTCGTAATTACTTATAATTTGGGGAAAGTCAAATATTATCAAATCTGGTTTTCAAAACTTTGTGCAGTGCGAGTTTTTACATCTATCAGAAACTGCAATTCAATAATGCATGAAGAACATGCAGCTATCGTTGTTGACATCTTCATATCGTATGTTTTTCCTTTGCATATTCACGCTTTTTTATAAGACCAATTTCATAAGAACGAGGCTCAAATTTCCTGAAAATTATAAAGAACAAGCCGAGAACAATCGAGGCTGACATTTTGATCGATGGGCATGCTGAATTTTATTGTGAATATTATATGATCATTTATTGGATAAGAGCTATAGCGCACTAAGTATAACATCCGAGTTTGTATTTCCATCTGCTGAAATATTTTTGTGCATCAACATAACATTGCTACGCCAAGATCGGCAGTTCGATCGACAGTCGACGAGCACGCTCGCGCTCCATGTCGATCGGGAATTTAAAAAGTCAAGCACCGAAAGAATTAGGAAATTCATACAAGTCTTAGACAATAAATTTAGTCTAGACAACTTGCCTTTGAATCAACAAAAAAGATCAGAAGTTGAAACTTGGACCGATGAAAGTTCAATTTTTTTTTGGGAGGGGGGTCCAAATCCGCGGATCGGGGTCCAAATCGGCTAGCGGATTCAGACTGGGGGGTCCAAATCCGCTAGCGGATTCGGACCGGGGGGTCCAAATCCGCTGTTACACCCCAACCCCTCCTCCTCCCCTGCCCGGTTCCGTCGTCCCTGAATTGGTTTTGCTCTGAAAAAGACGCACAATCAGTGTGGATTGTCATCGCATTCGGGGTAAAACAACTGATTTGCGCAAAAGTGCGACGTCGCGTCTAGTTAGTGAGTTAGTTCTTACCACTTGTTTTAAAAACCCAAAAATAGAGACAGGGAGCCAATATTGGTCCGCACCCCCAATCTCATTGAGCGATCTTTTAGAGCATAATATCTCCGTCTTCCCTATTTTGTTCAGGGAAGAGGAGGTGGACGCTTTGCGAATGACTTTTGCAATTAATATGTTAATTTGTGTCTGGACTCAATATATAAACAATTTAAAATAACCTACCTAACGTCAAAATAACAACAGTGAAACTCGATCAAAATCTTCTGGATTTAAAACAAATCCGTGTACATAAAACCAACAAAAGTTAGAATGGTTAGAATAGCTGTTGATTATATGTATATAGATCAGACATTGTCCTGTCCACTCTATAATGCAGATTTGGTTTGAAAACGAATACTTTACTTTAATCCGTTTTCGCCTTCTGTCCACACTAATCAACTAATACAATCGAAAAACGAAAGTGTATATCACGGAAAACGGAGGTTACTTTTCAAAAACTTTTACGTCACTGCTCACTTCGAAAATACGTTCGAAAAAAATCATGGTGACGAAAACGGATGTTTTCTTATCACATCCGTCTTCGTGGACTATTCTGGACGCGAATCTTTTTATACTTTTTCGATAAAAGAAAACGGAAGTTTTCGAAAACATGTAAGTGTGGACAAGGGCCTATTGTCAGCCAAAGCACATGTTTGGCCCACTCGCTTACGTAATTAAGAATTTTTATGAAAACTAAACTCTATCAGTTTGTCAACAACGACTGTGTACATAGTCCGACAAAAGTCACAAAGATTGCACGTGATCTCCCGCTTGAGACACTATGACAATTTGTAAACACGTACGTGGCTGAACTCACAATTTTGCAATTTTATTCACTTAAGAACTTAGATCGTGAGTTTATACTTATACATGTTATAACATAGATAATGTCTTTTCCAGTAATTAACAACAGGAAAAAAGCAATATTTTGAATGCAGAATTTAGAATTTTTTACATCACAACAATAGTCACGTGCTCGATTAGCCTAATAAGGCAATCTGGAGGCGTGTTTCTGACGTAACGAGTCGTTCTCTTGGCAATCTGGTGGAAAAAGCCGGTCGAGCAAGACAACTTTGTGCGAGGAAGAAAAAAACGTTATTTTTATTTTCTTCTTCGTAAAATGCCTGACGATAAGAGAAGGAAGACGGAACAGTGGAATATTTAAGCCGAAATGACATATTACGTGTCTGAGTTTATGTGATTGGTTCGAACTTGTACTTTTGTTTTGCTTTTCGTTCAGACAAGAACTTCACCATGAGTTCGTCGAAGAAGAATCATTCGGCTTTGGTTCACCTTCTTGGAGGTGGGATAGGAGGGTCCGTCGGTGCAGTGGTGACTTGCCCCTTAGAGGTGATCCAAACTCGTCTTCAGTCATCAGCGTTTCGTCTTCAAAGATCTGCTTTACTCGGTGTAGATATTTCTCGTACTCTTTCGCCCACGCTGGCAGTCAGTCCGCGCACCATTTCTCATCCCAAAGCCATTAAAAAGTACCGTGGTGTTTTGCCTTATCTGCGACAAATGATCAAGTCTGAAGGCTATGGTGCGCTGTTCAAAGGACTTGGACCAACTTTGCTTGGAGTTACTCCATCAAGGGCAATTTATTTTGCCATTTATACAAAGAACAAGGATTTTTTAAATTCTTATGGAAAGTTTGCCGAAGAGAGTCCTCTCGTTCCAATGCTCGCTGCTGCGGTTGCTTCCTTTGCTAACCACACTATTACGAACCCTCTTTGGTTTATCAAGACAAGACTACAGCTCGACTGTCGAGAAGGCAACAAAGTTAGCGCTTTTGAAATTATTCGAGATACGTACAAGTCTGAAGGAATACGAGCATTTTACCGCGGGTTGACTGCTTCGTACATGGGAATCTCTGAAACAGTTATCCATTTTTCAATTTACGAGAAAATCAAATCGGAACTAACTCATGTTCACTTCATAACAGAAAGCGATTTTAGTGCTTTTGAATGCATGATTGCTGCAGGGATCTCGAAAAGTATTGCTTCTAGTCTCTGCTATCCTCACGAGGTTGCGAGAACCAGACTTCGACAACAAGAGAGCGAACTATTGGGAAAGCCAAGATACCGGCATTTATTTCAGACACTCAGAACAATATTGCACGAAGAAGGTTTGCGAGGCCTTTACGGGGGACTATCAACCTATCTTTTACGTACAGTCCCCAACACAGCTATAATGTTCCTGACATATGAATGTATTGTTTACTTTTTTGAGAGTTCAGAGCAAAAAAGAAACACAAATGAGGAGGTCAATGTCGCACGTGCTTGAAACAAGTTCATAGTAGACGTAGTGCAACCAATGTCTGGCGTTTGTGGCATTTGATTCAGTCACGTCGTGTTCCAAAGTTCTAAAGGCAGTAAAGTAATCGAGACCAGAAGATATCTGTGGATTCAAGACAAGTTACAGCCCAGATCAACGAATAACCAACAGATCTGTGTTTTGTATGAAATTTTTCCAAGACCAAATTTGAGAAAACTTGTTTGTTCGCATAATATTAAGCCATCGCAATCGGCCGTTTAGTGTTGTTTAGTGTACGATAGAATTAACTTTGTATTTTAAACTTCAGGAAACAGTCGATTGCCTTATTTATTAAAAGTTTTCCAGCAATCATATTTTGTCTTCCCGTGGAAACTTGCTATGCTAGTAAACATTTAAGTCAGTTATTAAAATTACTTATGTTTATGTAACGCGCATTGTACTTTAAAAAAAAAACTTGCCATTTCATAATTATTTGCTCAACGGAAAGAAGTTATTTAACTGTTTTGCAGGTTTTTTTGACAAAGTAATATTTGTTATTATTATTGGAACTTTATTTTTGAGCTATATTTAGAAGGGTGTTTAACTTAAACTGCAACAAACATTCAGAATTTTGACAAGAAAGAATTTGAAATTCGTTTTTACAAATACAGCTTGTAGTTGTATAAATTTTTATTTAAGCTCTTATATTTATGTACTTCAGCAGCAATTAATTGGCAGTGTCATTATTATTTTCTACAGTAAACTTCACACATTGATGTCTATATAACCAGTCACTGATGCAGCTACTGATATCAAAGTTGATATAATGAATGTGATATCATTTCATTTTGTTTAGGTTTTGAATTATATGTTTTTCATTCACGAAGAACATAAAAATATTTTTTTGTAAATTTTTATTAATTTTCTTTTTTAGGTTGAATGAGACAATAATTATTGGAATTCAATTTAGCCCTTGCGTTGGGAATATTATTATTATTGTTATTAAATTACTGTAAAAATTTGCACATAACTTGATTTAAATGAATTTTTCTGAATATATGTGTGGACTAACTAATCAAAATAAAAGGTTAATACCAGCTTTTATAGCAGTGAGTGAGTATTAGTTGTACCTTGCAGATTGGAACATTAACCTTGTGATAGAAAAGAGGTTTCAGTCTTGTATTGCTTTATTGATGGTGGTAAAAATTTGTAGCTGAAGCACATTTGAGCCAGAGAAACCAGTATTATTGTATCTACCAGTATTAGGGACTAGGCACACAAGTTATCAGTGATTATGAATGCAAGAACATGGGTAATACACAAATGGTTTTTGTATGACCAGATTACTGACAAATTTTTTTAGGGGTGCAGTAAGAAGTACCAGTAATACATGCAACAAAAAAGCAGCTTCGCTACCTTCTGTTAGAGCATCTTGAAGTTCACAGATTTGTATTAATCATGAATGAAGAGAAGAGCAGAGTGTTGTTACTTTCAACTTTTAAAATATTTTCCTTTTAGAAAAGTGGAAGTAATTGAGTTTTGTTTCAGGGTTCCTTAAGATCCTTAAAAATATCTTTTAAAGACTGATTTTTCCTTTTACAAATTTAGGACTTTAAAAAGCCTTTTATTGACCAACTTGAAGTTATAATCTTGAAAGCAAAGGGCACCATACTGTTTTTGTGTTCCATATTTATTGTTTATATACGACAAGGTATCATGCACACAATCTTTTAATTATGGTTTCCTGTTTCAGAAGTGTGTAGTATAGCTCCCAGACACTTTAATAGCCCCTTATCATGAATTGTGGATATTTTAATATTCTTTTGTTTTCATTCAAATAAGCACTACCAGCCTTGTTTTGGGTAACATATTGTTTTGAAATGTTTAAATCAAGAACAAGGCAGTAGTACTAATTTGAATATAGACAAAAGGATATTTTAAAAATCACCACCATTCATGATAAAAGTCTATTGCAGTAGACCCAGTTGAGGGGGAATAATATAATAATAATAATAATAATAATAATTATAATAATAATAAAGGTTTATTGCAGTGTATCCCACAACTAGAGGCTCTTCACCTTCTTAAGATAAATAAGTTTAAGATTTACTAATAAGTAATAATAACATTCTAGATTATTTAATTATAATTATAATATCTAACTAATTGTTACATTGTTAAAATAAATAAGTTAATAAAAGATAATAATAAACTAGCATGAGTTAGAAGCGCGCGATTTAAGTATTGTCTTGCATGATTTACAAAATTGTTCAAAATCGGTACAGTTCCTAGTGTCAGGAGGAAGACTATTAAAAAGAGTAGCGGCAGAGTATTGAAAATTGCATTACCATACCCAGCAAGATAGGTATGGTACGGTGGAAGGATATGGTTGTGTTTCCATTCACCAAGCTTTTTCACCCAATGATAAATATCCTACTAAAGGAAGAAATTGACATGAGATATAAGCTCTTGCATTTTGGAAATCTGTATAATAAAATCACTTGGAGGATATTTTACGAGTCTGTCCCGTTTTATCTCGCGCCAATCTAGGTAGTCATACTATAGTGGTTGACACATGGAGGCCCTTGGGGAATGGTGTCATACCAGAGCTCAATCGATTCTTCATAGGAGGATCGCCTGAGCTTGAAGATCCAACATATCCTGAACAACCAGCAGGAGCAGATGTGAGTTGCTTGCCGTTATTCATTTTGGAAGTCTCATTTTAAGAATTTCAACCACTACCGATAATGCTTCAGTGGCTAAATCCATTTACAGGATTAGGTGACCCATTGCAGCTGATGCTTATCTCCGGTTTCTGTAT
The DNA here is from genome assembly GCA_027575235.2 of Palythoa mutuki. Lineage (NCBI taxonomy): Eukaryota > Metazoa > Cnidaria > Anthozoa > Zoantharia > Sphenopidae > Palythoa > Palythoa mutuki. Next base: position 5,384 of record JAODFW021161519.1, on the reverse strand, counting down.
TGTTAAGCCTATAACTAATAAGAGTCATTAACTCACCCTGGATGGGACTAACCCATCACAGATTAGCCCCCAGCAGAAGCTGGTACTCATTTTACCTGCCTCGGGAGGATGGAAAGCTGAGTCAACTTTGGCCAAAAAGAAGGTCACACAAACGCTCAATGCTCAGCAGAGCCCGAGTTTGAACCCAGGACTTTGTAGTTGGAAGGCTGAGATGATCTTACCACTGTGCCAACCACGTCACCTTTCAGTGCTTCTGTACTTGCGGACAATTTGAAGTATCCCTTAAAATGTATTGTTCTTGATTTTTATCAACACTTATATAAACTGATTAACTGATATTGTTTTGTATTGCATTGCATTGCATTGCATTGTATTGCATTGCATTGCATCGTATTGCATTGTATTGCATTGCATTGTATTGTATTGCATTGTACTGTATTGCACTGCATTGCATTGCATTGTCTTGTATTGCATTGCATTGCATTGCATTGCATTGCATTACATTGCATTGTATTGTTTTGTATTGCATTGCATTGTATTGTATTTTATTGTATTGTATTGTACTGTGTTGTATTAAGACTGATAAAGACCTTTTTACAGCCATTTGCTGTAACACATATGGTCCCTCACTTTATTTCACACGTTGCGACTCGTTTTTGGTGAATGTCAATCAAACTTTGTTTCTATGGCAATCAAACACTTGCATTCAGTATAGCGTGATGGTGTCTGATTGACGTCTTACAAAAAACGACTTCAAGACAAGATACAGAAACCCTACTGCATCATTCCGTCACGCAAGGCACAGAAACTCAACTGAACTCAGCAAACATATCTGCATGGACACTTAAGCCTGGTTTCCATATAATCGTCCCAATCGTCCAAAAATGTGTTCAGGCGATCCGGGCCATCATACGGAAATGCTCCGCAATGATCAAAGGGTATCCAAAAGGTGGAGACGATCGCGATCGCCCAGATCACCAGTAGTTCTATTCAGGCGATCAAGATTTTTTGGAAGTGATCAAATTACTTGCATGACCACGCAATTGGGACGATTGGGGCGATCGAAGCTATCGAGTAGTTTCCATATAATCGCTCCAATCACCCCAGTCGCCCCAATCGTCTCGTCAATTCTCGACGATTGGGTGGACAATCCAGACGATTATATGGAAACCAAGCTTTAAAGACAATAACATTAACCACTTTATTTCATGGCATATTCTTTTATATAGCTCACCTTTCAACAACTCAAGTAAAAGATGTAACCTCTGCCTCAAAGAAAAATTATCTGCCGACCTGAATGGTCATCACTTAATAAACGTAATGAACTTGTATTTTCATGCCGTCAGAGAAACTCAAATGACTATTTTTAATAATTTTTGTTTTGTTTAAGGACAAAGTGCTGAGTAAGTATTATTTCCGAACTGTAACCTCAGGAAGTGTTACAGTCAGACTGAACGTGGTCCAGCAATGCCAGTAAGTTTAAATTTAGAATTGCTATTCCCGCCATAAATCATGGTTTTTAAGTTGTTTCCAACTTGACCATCAGGTTGAAATAAAGTTTAGGTAGCTTTTAACGCGATAGTTGCGCCAGGCTATAGATCTGGCGTCAGTGAAAGCCGACGGTGCGCTCTTTACCCCTCCCTCCCTCAGTCAGTACTTCGTTTTACGAATATTTAAAGCTAAAGCTATACATGGATCAGAGGAAAGTCGAAACAGACGTTGAATGAGAATTGAATTGTGAATCTCTAGCACTTACCGACTATAACGCACGTCAGGCGATAAAGGTGTACTTGAACAAATAAATGCCACAGTGTTCGTACTCGCTCTTTAATTGATTGATGTTTGGTGTGCAAGAAGGAAAACGGTAGCGAAAGCGAAAGCGAAAGCGGTTCGAACTGTAAAAAATAAACAACAAAAAATTATCTTACAAAATACCCGATAATATAAATGCAAAGGCAAACGAACAAAGATCCCGAAAAAATTCCACTTACATCACTGGGCCAAATAATCCTGCATATAATCCAAGTAAACAAGGTCGAACAACAACAAAATTCTACACATATTATCGATAAATCTCTTCTAAAATTCACGCTCGAAACACACACTTTCTTTTCCTTCCCTTACTTTTTTCGCCGAGCCCCGCTGACCAAAGCCCGCCAAAACACAAAAATATATCCGCTGACCGGAAACTTAATGTAAACAATTGATTTCAAACATAGTGTAAAACCAAACAATTTTCAGCCGTTACAATATATTATCTAGTTCTTTGTTTAAATCCAGATGTAATAGTCTGTAAATGAATAAATAAAGTTGTTGAAAAAAAAATCCTTCTTTCCCGTTAGTAGAGATCTACGCCAGGGCGATCCTCTATGCCCGTACTTATTTATCTTATAAATTATGTGTAGAGCAGAGGACATTAAAGCAAATACAAAAGGCATTCAAACAAAAGACAATGAATATGCAGTCAATATGCAGACGACACCTTTTTTTTTACTCTAGACGGCAATGAAAGTTCTTTACGCCACTGCCTAAACAGGCTCGAATTGTTTTCAGAATGCTTAGGCCTTAAAATTAACATTGAAAGACAATCTCGGTAGGAAATATGAAGAATTCAACGGAAGACATAACCTCATGAGAAAAATCTTAACTGGGTGATAGACGAACCGTTTGCGGTACTTGGAATCATATTTTCGGCTGTTCAAAGTAAGATGCCAGATATTAATTTTAGCAAGAAACTTGAGGACATCAGGACGCTTTTAGACTGTTGGACCTGGAGACATTTAAACACTATAGGAAAAATACAAGTCATAAAATCACTGGCAATACCCAAAATAGTTTATCTATTATCATCGCTCCCATCTCCTGATAATATTTTTTTTCAAGAACTTGAAAAGCTTCTGTTTTCTTTTATTTGGAATAATAAATTTGACAAAGTTGCTAGAAAAATTATTAACAAGAAAGAGGAATGATAGATATACGCACTTTTGACAAAGTATTAAAATAAGCTGGGTGAGAAAGGTATACGACCAAAACTTTCAAGCTGACTTGAGAAAATTGTACTCATCCATTAATGAACAGCGGCAGAATATTTGGCTGCTGAACAAAAAATCGATCAAATATGTTGCAACTAGTCATCATAACCCCTTTTGGGCCGATGTGTTAAAAGCATGGGCGGAATACATTAAAGACCCTTTAAATGCCGATAACTATTTAAGACAACCAATATGGAGCAATCTTGATATGGCTAGCCTAAGTGGTGGACGAAACAGGACAATTCCTTACTCACGAAATTCTCAACAGAAAGTACAACATAAACTGCAATTTCCTTGAGGTAATGAGCGTTGTAAGTGCTACACCAAAATCCTGGAAAATTGCCATAAAAGATTTTGGAACAAGATTAGAACATGTTGAGCATAAGAATAAAAACACAGTTCAGAAAACAAAACAAATTAAAGTCTCAAAAGTCGCATACAATGCTATTCTTCCGACAGTTGCTTTGAAACACACTAAGCCACAAAGTTATTGGTATAAAGAACTCTCAGACAAATATAGAAATGTTACTATCGTTTAACCTTTCAAGGTACAATTCTGACGAAATTACAAAGTTTCCGATACAGAATTTTACACCCTATATTGGGAACCACTTCCCTATATTAAAAAGAGTAGGCACACTAAAAAGCGATTGGTGTTCTTTTTGTTTATGCAATCCAGAATCAATAACACATCTCTTCTGGATTTGCTGTACAGTCCCACGTTTGTGGGGCTTTCTATTTGGATAAAGGATAAAACAGGAATTATAATAATTATCTCGTTCTCATGCAAAACCGGGGCAAATGATGGATGGAACTTGCAGCTGATGTAGTGGAGGCCTTATTTCATTACTCGGTGGCATATCCAAAGTTGACTGGGGATTGTCATATCGCCATATGCCACGGAAAAGTCATTCCTACATTTTCGAAGATGCTGAACGGATGGCGTGTTGCGAGGTGAACTTTGGAGGCTAGATTCGTTCCGGTGACCAGAATTTTTTATGCGTTCACCACAATTTGTGCGACCAGCATTTGACCACAAGGTAATTTTGTTAATGAAAGTAGATTTTTATTGTCTCGACAAACCTGTAAAGCGGACAACTATAGCCCACTGTACTGCAAACGTTTTTGATTTGTTTTACCTGCGAGGTTTCAATAATCATATTTATAGTTGTTCAGTTTACATTTCTCCAAATTCTCTCTTACTTACATACATACATAAGATTTAATTATCCTCGAATTTTAAGTGTAGCTATGATTTCTCCTTTTCTTTGCTCTCTCGCTGCTGAACGCAGCTAAATTTTCTGACATTGTCTCGTTCCACATTGGATTAGAATCCTGTATTTCATCGAGTTTTGCGACTATTTTTGGAAACCACTAATGTTTTTCACTTTCTAGCTGTGGTTTACCGGCACAATTATTTGACCAGTCATAGCGCACATACTGTTTTGGTACATCTTTATTTATTTTTACATCTTTTTTTTATTTCTAACATTAAATATACAAATATCACACCACCTGCAAATAGCAAGGCTAATCGAGGCAGGTGATGTGTGGACGAGTTAGGATTTATTACAATAGTTGAAGTGAAAAAGTACCATATTTATAATGGTTACTTTATAAAGACTTATAATTACCTTCGGGCTGAACAAACGTCACTAGGGCTTTTCCATCTCCAGGCTGTAGTTCAACATTTTCAACCTCTCCACCTCCCGACCTCCTTTTGATCTCAAAGTAATTAGATAATGCATCTCGTGTAGTGTGCGGTGCAAGACCGCTGACCTCAATTACTCGAGAGGCTGATTCTTTCGTAGAACAATGGCCTTTCTCTTCACCTTTAGGGTTTTCTTCCATTTTGATCAACTCAACAATCAGCTTTTCTCCATCCAGTGTGTGATCACGGGAAATTACGTTTTTAGCCACTAGTAAAAAAAGGAAAGAAATTTTATAATGGGAATCCTAGATAGGAGCTTAGATAAATAACACTTGGTCCACACCACTGCAGGTATTTAACCTAAATGAATGCTTGAACTGAAATTAAAAAAAAAAAAACTCACAATCAGCAAGAAAACTGTAAAATAAAATAAATTTGGTTTCTAAAACAACAAAGGTTATTAGGTTCATTCCTTCAATATAATGTCCTGATTCGTTACTGAAACAAATCCTCATATATATAAATCAGAAAATCATTCAATGAAGATTTTAGGATCTTATAATCTCATAATCGAATATTGTTTATTCAAACATTATGATTTACAAACATAAAGCGGAAAACATGACTACCGTATTTACTCGAATAAACGCCGCGGCGTTTATTAAATTTTTCATGATTTGGGTGCGGCGTTTATTTGAGGG
>JAODFW021160533.1:0-15848 GCA_027575235.2 Palythoa mutuki | reverse complement strand
CCACAGTTTATGTGGTACCTTATCCTCTAACAATTATTTATTTGCTGATCGCAATGTTCTATTCCGTTCATAAAGGGTTATAAGTTTGCTTAAATGTGCAGGCACTGGGCCATAATGGGTTTTATACATTGTGATGCGACTTGTACCCACTGCAACTTTTTTAACACAGATGTATTAATCGTATTTTCTCACTCCGGTAAAAAGGCGTGCAGCCGAATTCAGGACTTAAATATTTCCTTAGTGCAGAAAATGCTTTTTAAATTCCGCGCTTAAACGAGGGCTAAGGTAATCCCTTTTTTAACAATACAGCCAAGGGGAATAACGGGCAACAACTTAGCTCTGCTTACTATAGTTTCTTTTTCACAATTTTAACTCACTACACAAGAAAATTAACATACTCTATTTCTTTACAAAAGGTTGTCGCTCCATAGCAGGATATCCTCAAGAACAATGTTGTAAAGGTAAAAATGTAAAAAGATAACACAGAGTAAGTTTTTTAAAACTTGAAAAGACCTATCTCACAACAATAACAGCAATAATATTTGTACCTATTTAGGATTTCATTCAAGTAGCTTATTAATCTGCAATGAATACCGAAAACATTGTAGATACGGGCCATTCTAGTAGAAAAAGGTAGTCGGGCAGGAAGCCCTAAACATAAAAATTTGAATCGAAAACAAGGTCCATTGTATCGGTACTTTTACAAAAAAAAAAGAAACAAATGCCTCGGGAAGAAAAAGGAAAATTAAAAAATAGTGGGAAGAAAAGGTTAAAAGAAGAAAGGAAAGGGAAAGAAAATTTTTAAACTATATTTAGAAAATGTGTTTACTTTATATTGATTGTTAACGGTCCTACGGTTTAATATTTTAAAAGCAATAAACATAGTATTTTGAAATCTTCATTGATTTTATTCCAGGTATATCAGTGGTCCTAGGAAATGGATTGAGATTTTAACAATGTTTGTCATTGCTGCAGGGAGTGATACGGAACAAAGCTGTTTATTTATTTAAGGGTTACCAGTCATAGTCGCATTTTGAAAGATCAGGAACATTTCGAGTAATATTGTTGTTTGCCGTTTGGATTTCCCAAATCCAAATCGTTTAAAACCTAGTATCAAGCCAACTGCATTGCAAAAGCTCTCAAGTATTTTCAGAACTTTAGGAAATGATTTAAGGGGAAAAGAAGAGCGCTGAAATTTGTATTTATTGAGGCAAAATTTAGGTTTTTTGAAGTTTATAGTGAAGTTTAAAGATGAAGTTTTAAGGTAATATTGGAACTACAAACCGTCATCTAACCAAAACTGTACTTTTGCTATGGTCAGGAAGAACAGTTTGGTGCCTTATCCTCGAAGTTTTCCCTCTTCAAACCACCATCCCAATTTGTTTCACTCTCTACCAAAATCTTGACTGTAATACCCCCTAAGTAATGTTCCTAGTAGGAAGTAGGCAACATCCCGTTCATTTGTGGCAGTTTGCTGTTCCCGCACCAGAATGTCTATGGATTTTGATACCGAGAATACATCAACCTGTGCACAACAAACTTTAAGTAAATAGCTTTTTTAAAGAAGAACTATTCAATACGTCGGCGAATAGATACAAACTTGAAGTAGTGTTGGTAAACGAATTATCATCGCCGTAGGAATACGAAAAAGCTGAGGTTTCGAGCCCTAGCCATCCGTCCGGTCAGAGCATCTCGCGCTCAAAACTTCAGCTTTTTCGAATTCCTATTTCGATAATAATTCGTTTATCAACGGCTACTTCAAGTGTGAACAACTAATTTATTTATCGTGTTCTTCAATCTGGGACAAACTGAAAAAGAAAGAAATAAAGTTATAAATAAACAAAATTAAAAAAACTTTTAAGTTAAACTTAAGATCCTTCAGTTGAGACCTATTACCCATCAACAAATGGACTTTCTAAATTCTAATTTTGTTATAATCCTAGACGATCCCCCAGCATCTAATAAAACAGACAAAACAATCAGGAATTTTCGTTACCTTCAAGTCAACCAATCCATAAACTATCTGTACACCTACAATATCACGTGGTCGCCTCCCATTTACCCCCAAAAGTACAACTGCAATTCTGTATCAGAATATCTTGTTCACTACGGTGATGCCAACAAGGTTAGAATACGATTTGGTGGAAAAATCGTTTGGGAAGCAGGCGTTAAAACTGACACGGTAAGTGGTACGATTACAACAACTAACTGAACGCATTTTTTGTCACTCGTAACTTAATAACATGATGCTCAAAATTTGATAACTTTTCCTGCGCTCGGTTTCTATGATAACCCAGTTGTTACGACTAGCTTTTGAAATTTTTGAAATTTTTTTTTATTGATTTTTTTAATGCAAACTTTTGTAAATTAGTTATCTTGTTTATGTCAATGCAGTGCTCAAAAAAAAAGTTGATTTAAATCAATGAAGGGTTCATTATGACGTCGCCATTATCGCAAAGTAATTTTATATAGCTTTGTCAATATAGTAAACATGTATCTCAAACTGTTTGCACATCAAAACTATTAATTGAAGTGCTTAGAGAACTACAGTTGGAGTGCGGGAGGTCCCTGGTTGCCTCGGTCGCTCAGTGCTAGAACACATAGTAGAAGTCACATAATTGTTGCGTCGTAGTTTCGTACCCATTTGGGGCTTCTAATCTCCAAAAGCATTCACTGATTGGTTGATATCTTATCTTATTCTTATTGTTTGTTTGTTTGTTTCTTTTCAACAGAAAAATACATTTTTTGTTTTGGAAAAAATTGAGCCTGGGTTTCAAATGAAAGTTGTGGTACGTTTGATTTTTTTTCTATCTTGAACTAGCAATTTTATTATTGATTTGGATGACAGTCGCAAGCTCGATAGACGTCAATGTCACATACAAAAGAAATCAATCAGATTTTCATTTGTCAAGCTAAGTACGAACCCAATCTATATTACCGGTAATGTGTAAATTTATCAGCTTGGGAATATTATGAAAGGAATATCAAGTCACAACAAGCTTCTTTTTCTTAAGTTTCTTTGTCCCTAACGGGAATGGGGCCCATGACGCTCTGAACACCCGTCAGACGCTCTATCCACTGAGCTACAGGAACTCATGTGCGAGCCATGTTAAATGACTGTTTACCAATGCGAGTTTCAGCAGACGAATCTTTGCTTACCTCATTGTTTAGAGAAATAACCAAAATAAAAATCTAGTTTAAAACCTGAAAAAGCAATTTAAGTGAGGTTAGTAGCCAAAATTAGCCTCTTTGTTAAAGCAGCTTTGAAAAAGTTATCGATGTCCAACATAGGTAAGAGGTGTTACGGGAAATATATTTAACATAATCTTTTTTTTTCAGAAGATGTGAATGTTGAGAAATTAAATTATTTTTTTATTTAGCATTTTTGATTTATATCTTGATTAGAAAGAGATGGGTGTATGTTAATGAAGCGATAATTATTAACAGCAAATCGCCGATGACCTATGAGTTCGGGACTATGGGTTCGCCCCCTGTTAAAGACTTTTTCTTCTGATTAAGCTAATCATGCTCCACTAATTAGTGTAATGCAGAGATACTTCACAGGATCGTTAGAGTTGTAAGAACTAGCCACTGGAAGTTTTAAGAAACAAGTATTAATATATTTTTTAATGTTTTTGTTATTCTCATCACTAATAAATTAATACCCGTTATTAGTATTGTTTAGATGATCATTAAATTTAAGCCCCGCGCAAACGCTTTCAATATTTGCTTCAACATCCATTCGATTTCTTTTGAACAATGTTGAAACCGTTTGCCATCCCCTTTTAAACATGTTGGAACGAAGTCTAAAATTTGTCGAAAATATTTAAAAGGGTTGAAACAATGCTTCAACATTATCTCGATTTTTCTTTCGCTCTCGAAAATGGTTGGTGAAACCGTTAGCGCGGGTCTTTCAACATAATTTATCGAATACGCGAATAGCATCCTCGGCTACGGGAAACAACGGGTTGGGGCTTCATTCTAAATAGCAGACTTTTCGTTCAAATTTGTTGAAACAAAATCGAAACAAATGTTGAAATCGTTTGTCCACCCGGCATTTAGCATCGTTCAACAATAAAGACCGTTCGATAAAATGGAATGAATGTTAAAGCAAATGTTGAAACCGTTTGCGCGGGCCATTAGTTTGTTTTCACGTAGTTTCTTTGCACAATTAAGAGGCTGCCTGCGTAAGAAACGACCAATGACTTTTCGATAGAAAATAGATTTTCTTCAAATTTTGTGCACTGAAAGTACAATCTATGTGCAGAGCAAAAACAACAATACTTTCCCTCACAGCCCGTTATTTAAATTTTTAGGACAATGTTTTCTGAGGACGGTCGGAAACCACATAGTTGACTTTTTCAGAGTCAAATTTAAGCGTTGCGGCGATCGCGCATTTACTCAAATGAACCTAAACAATTATATTAACTTATCTAGTCCTTCCGTTTTCGAATGAAGGTAAAATTTTAAAAAAATTGATTCGAAATATGAAAGTTATGAATTTTTCAAAAGAGCTTGCAAATCGCCCTGACGAAGTTTTGGCGTCAGTGCAGTTAGTTGACAAAGATTTTGTCAACAGTTCAACGTGATCTGGAACCTTGGCATCTTTCATTGTTTAGTACTAGGTTTGGTGTAATAGAAACTGGAAAAAAAGTTTTGTGCACTCACACTGATTTCGAATCACTATAACCAATATGTACATATTCAACAGCCATAATGCGCATGACACATATACGCACGTTTGTCATTGCAACCATTTTTTCATCAAATCATTTTGTTTGGACAAAAAATTGCTTTATTATAATTTAGCTGGTTAGGTAAAGCTGAAATTTAGTTTAAAACTGCTGAACAGTACATAAAAATGAAACTCCAGAAGGTCAACAATTCGGCGCAAATATTGACAACGATAATGCTGTTACAGCTCGGCCGACGGGGAATACATACGTCTTTGAAGAAACTTCATTAAGAAAGCTTTAACCAAAATTTAAAAAGTTTGGGTAATAACCAAACCTTATAATTCTGAAAAGTATAACAAGTTGCAAGCCTTTTGAAAACTTCATAACTTTCATATTTCGAGTCAAATTCTTAAACCTTTACCTCACTCGACAAAGGAAGGGCTAGCTAAGATGATATAATTGTTTAGATTCATTTGAGTAAATGCGTGATCTTCTAGAGCGATCGCTGCAACGCTAAAATTTGACCCTTAAGAAGTCAACTTCTGTGGTTTCGACCATCCTCCTCATAAAAATTGAAATAAAGGGATGTAGGTGAAAATTTGCTGTTTTTGTTCATTACATCGATTGTACTTTCAGTGCACAAAATTTGAAGAAAATCTATTTGCTGTCGAAAATTCATTTGTTGTCTTAAGTGACCGTCTTAAGTGACCGTAATCGTTTTTTTTTTCGATTAAGGTAAGACAACGTATCAACTCATCTTTGTATGCTGTCTTTGACTTTATGGTTTTAGGTAACTCCGAGTTATGCCTCGGACATATCGAGCGTTACTCCCCAAACACTGAAATTCAATACATCCGGTAAGTCTTACTACGTATTCGGTAAACCCTTACCCTTATCTTGCCCGGGCTTCTTTGGCGCTATAGACTTGAGGATGGAAGGTTTTAGATGGGACTTTAGCGCAATAGCCACTCCTTTAAGTTTTGGGTTAGTCGCTGCTTTGACCCGAGTAGAGGATTGTGTAAGTACCTGTGAATTCCCCTTCCTCAGAGATGCGGCATTCGCTCAAACAGGCAACCTATGCTGTCAAGTTCTTTAGAAACAAGAGCTGGTTGACACTCTGGTGCCTGACGTTTGTTGGTAGATGAGTCAGACATAGTGCGAACATTCCAAGATACTAACTTCACCTGCGTGATAAAATGACGGTTGCGGCTGGGTTTGTCAGACGACGGGTTCCAAATGGGTTTGCTCGCAACTCATCATTCTTCCCATGGGGCTGCTCAAGCGCACGACGTTATGGTAGATGTTTTTCCGTGTTAGATTCTGTAGCGGGTATAAAAAGACCCGGTGTAAGAGTATGCATGGAGCAAGCAGGCTGCCCTCTTCCGTTTTGCATCCTCCATAAGGGATTGTCACACAGTAGGCTACATATCGATGCAATATCACCAAGATGGAGCAGTTCAGGGAGAGGGTCAAAAGTCTGAACCGTATGGACTGACCCAAGCATACTGACCGACGAGGAAAGGAAAATGCAGCTCTATTGTGCCCTAAGGTGGCATGCTTAGCACACTGTTAATGTCGATGTTAATGTGCACGATGGCCGTTGGCTCAGTTGAGTTCATCCGCTCTTTGAAAGATATTCTTTTTATTCCTACTGGATGTCGTGCCACCCTCCACACCAGCAAATAAAGAAAAACAAAGGAGTAAAGAAGCTGGTTGGGAAGCCAGTTTAGACGCCGACCACCCGTCTGTTTGGCAGGTTGTACTGGGTTACATGTTACCAGTAGCAGGCGCCAACCTAACCTGCCATTGAAACCATCTAACTGACATAGGATGATAATTTTGGGAAAATACAATAGTTAATAATTGTACCTCTCAGTTTTGGTTGCCAAAGCAAACCATCTTCAAAAATGTCCTCTATTGGGAAATCTCCATCTTTATCTCATCTCCATCTTCATCAACATCTCAGTCTATCCCCATCTTCGTCAACATCTCTATCAACATCTCAGTCTATCTCCATCTTCATCTCCATCTTCATCAACATCCCCATCTCCATCTTGATCTCAATCTCCATCTTCATCAACATCTCCATCTCTATTTTCATCAACATCTCATTCCATCTCCATCTTCATCTCCATCTGCATCAACATCTCCATCTTCGTCAAAATCTCCTTTTCCATTTCTATCTTCTTCTCCATCTTCATCAACCAACATCCCCATCTTCATCTCCATCTCAACTTCATCAACATCTCCATCAACATCACAGTCCATCTCCATCTTCTTCAAATCTCCATCTTCGTCAATATCTCCATTTCCATTTCTATCTTCATCAACATTCCATCTCCATCTTCATCTCCATCTCCACTCCATCAACATCTCAGTCCATCTTCATCTCCATCTGCATCAACATCTCCATCTTCGTCTACATCCTATTTCCATTTCTATCTTCATCAACATCTCCATCTTCATCTCCATATCAACTCCATCAACATCTCCATCTTCATCTCCATATCAACTCCATCAACATCTCCATTTTCATCAACATCGCAGTCCATCTCCACTCCATCAACGTCTCCATTTTAATCAACATCTCAGTTCATCTGCATCAACATCTCCATCTGCATCAGCATCTCCATCTTCTTCAATATTTCCATTTCTATCTTCATCTCCATCTTCATCAACATCTCCATCTTCATCAATATCTCCATCAACTTCTCAGTCCATCTCCATCTGCATCAACATCGACATCTGCATCAACATATCAATCAACGTCTCGGTCAATCTTTAGCTCCATCTTCATCAACATCTCTGTCTACATCTCCATCTTGATCTCCATCTCCAACTTGATCTCCATCTCCATCAACGTCTCCATCTTCATCAACTTCTCCATCAACATCATAATCCAGCTCCATCTGCATCAAGATCTCCATCTTCGTAAACATCTCCATTTCCATCTCCATCTTCATCAACATCTCCATCTTCAACAATATCTCCATCAACATCTCTGTCCATCTCTATCATCATCAATATCTCCGTCTCTATTATCATCTCAGTCCATCTCGATCTTCATTTCAGTCTCCATCGTCATCGACATCTCCATCTCCATCTTTGTCTGCATAAACATCTCCATCCCCATCTCCATATTTATCTCCATCTTCATCAAAATCTTCTTCTCCATCAACATGTCCATCTTCATCAACATCTCCTTCTCCATCAACATCTCCCTCTCTATTTCCGTCAATATCTCAGTCCATCTTCATCTTTGTCTTCACTTTCATTTTCGTTTTTATATTTTTATTGTTTTTTGGTGTTCTTTTTGATTTTGTTATTATTTTTGCAATCAGTTTATGACAAAAAAAATTTTTAGTATTAAATATATTAGAAGTGACTTTTTGGAGATATACTTTGTAATAATAATGAATATATAAAACGTCAAGGAAACTCTTGTTAACTTGTACAGGTACTATATACCTTTTCCTCGCACTTTTTGTTCACTTTCCTTTTCACTCTAAAACACAAAGCGTTTACAATAATTGTAACAATTCATTCGATTCAACTCACTTTGTTACAGAACTTGATGCCTCAGCAAGAATTGTTCAAAATCTAACAGTTAGTAACATCAGTAACAAAGAGGCTAGGTTTTTGGTACAATTCAGGTGGGATAAACCTCAGCTTATAAATGTACAGCCACAGCGATATCAGGTTGACTACTTTGTATATTCCACACAAAATGCAACGATGGTTACGAGAGAGACTGTTAACATTGTAAGTACAAGCAGAATTAGTAATATAACTGTTAAGTTATATAAGTTATTGATATAAATTAAAAATTGAAATACCAAAGTACCAAATTAAGTCCTTTGAACTCTGCCTGTTCCTGAAAATAGTCTAGTGGACCGAAAACGTTCGTTATTTATGAGGCAATGTCTGTACATATCAAAAGTCCGGCGACAGTTTCAAAGTTTCGATATTATAAAAACCTTGCTAAAATAACCCCTATAGTGAGACATTTGCAATAGTATATTTGAAAGGTTCAACAGCGCTTTAGTGTTTTCAAAATTTAGGAAAGTTGAAAATCGCCGTAACTACCTCCGCCAGCGCCAGTCGCAGCTGAATATATCAAGAAAAATAATGGATTTGCTTTTAGCGCGTACAGCCAAATGCGTTGATATTTTTCGACAAAAGTTTCACGGATTATCAACCATCTATTGTGCTTACTGCCGCATCTGTTCGATTTGAGAAATAAGATAATTTTAAATTATTTGGGCAATTACAAATACGCCATTCGGGGAACCCTTGATAACGGACTGAAAAGTAGATAACTTTAGACCCCAAAAAATCGTAATAGCAAACGGTTTTCAAAATTGAAACAACATCCATCTTAAACCACATAATCCATATTCTTTTGTGTAAAAATATCTAAGCCGGCCCGTAAAAAGTGTTTTGTTGAGAACCAAAAACGCGAAGGCTATATTTTGCCTTTTCGAAGATCGAAAGTTACAAGCTATTCTCCGTTGCCAAGGTGACAGTACTGCTGCACAAATGGCCAGAACTACTTTCTTTTAGAATAAAACAACAATAATTGATCTATTTTGGTTTGGTATTTTAAGTTACAAAGTAAATACATAAATGACATTTCTTTGTCAGTTACAAGTTTTTCTCGTGTTCTCCCAACATCCCGCGTGGTTTATCATGCCGGTAAACCCATAGAAAAGTATGGTTTATTGCTTAAATAAACAGAGGTGCATTATTTGCATACAGAAGTTATAGTTATATTATCTATAGGTAGTATACCTATTTCACGCTTTGGCCGTTATGGTTTGAAAACGAGGCTGGATGGGATAATATGGTCGATTCAAACTATTTTATTAGCCACTACTCAATTTTACGATAGCTGATTTGTTTGTTTGAGTCATAACGTCATCACCGCTGATATAACCTACATGGATTACTTGCATTAACTTTTTTATGATAGCTGTCAACTCGTTAGACAAATATAAAATTGGTGGCAAAAATTTTACAAGTATTTGGTCATTTTTATGAGAGCCGACAGTTGATTTTTAAACCAGCAAGTAATTTACAGTGCTTTTCGCAAAGATGGTAAACATAACCACTTTGTGTTGGACGCGGATTGGCTGCATAGAACAACTTGAATTGACGGATGTTGCCTTGTTCGTGCGTAATGCATGTGTTAATATGTGCGTGGCAGCTTTGACCGGATTGGCAACTCTTCTGCATGGCGGGCATTCAGGTTGAAATATAATTGCATGCAAGAATGAAATCTTGTGAGCAATTGACAACAACAACAAAATTAAAACTGCAAAGAGATTAAGTTTGGAAAGAAATACCACTACGATACACGGCTGATGCGATTGACTTATATTTGATATTCATAATCTTGATAATAGATTTCATAATTACTTTTAATTTCCTATTGTTTACCAAGAACAAAACCACATTTCAAGCACAACTTGTTCATGGACAGCCAGTGGTCATGCAGGTATGTTGAATTTGGCTTTTGGTTTTAAATTTTGTTCTGTACCTTCCTTATTTAACATTTGCCATTATATATTCTTTTATCTAAAATAATTCTTGTGAAAACACCGTGTGCATAATATAGATTTGGATCAGCTTAGACATTTTTTTTTGGAAAATGGCTTAAAACTTACTTCATAAGTGATTTGTCATGTTTGCAATATAAGATAAAACCACCTTGAAAAGAAGGAATTAAATTTGCACAAACGGATTTGAAATAACTGTTCTGATGTTAGTTTTGACAAATTTAGTAAATGGCGATAGGTACCACCAGTATTAGTATGCCAGGTTATGAAAGTCTTTTCTTCGGTGACCAAGACTCAATGCTTACAAATAAATCTTTCCAAAGTGAGACCACTCCAAGACATAAACAGGGGTTTAACCTATTCCCTATTCAGACTGGGCTGTTCATGGTCATCATGTTAGTTAGGGAGGGGGGTTTGAGGATACCTTCCGTGTTTTCTAAACCATTAACACTACCGATCAACCTACGTTGAACTTTACCAGTAATTATACTTATTTATACTTTTTTTTCTAACTTTAAACATCAGCTATGGCGTCCCAAAGTCTCACTTGGATTTTCATAACCGCAAACTTGAATTTTTGAAATGTTTAAAACGTTGCCAAAAGACCGTTTTTGTGCTTCACATTTGCTAATTTTTTGCAGAAATTGACCTTTTTATTTCATTTCAAACGCAATTGTCATAAAGAAATAAAAAAAATTGAAAAATGACCAGATTACATAACCATTGCTACAACTGACCGGTTTTCATGGCTACGGCCTAAATGCTGATCTTTAACTTACTACCTCAAACAGCTACCGAATAAAATATTAGAAAAAGTCAATACAATCGTTCTGTAGTAATAAAGGATTAAAATCAAGGTGTCCTCAAAATACCCTCCCTCTCCCCAGTGTGATTAAGATTAAAAAAGAGACACTTTTTAACAACCATTTACGGAGTTGTTGACCTTACTTTGTTTCTTTTTATTGGTATTAAAGTTATTAACTGCATTGCAGGTGACACCTATATATCGGTATTCCTGGATCAAAGGAATCCCCAGAAACTTGTCCAAAACTGCGCCATGTAAGTTGCATCGTATAGTACCATATTTGTTCAATCATGCTAGTGTTGGCTTAATTTCAATTTTGAAATGTATAAGATAGGACATTGCCAAACATGAGGTTGACAAATGGTTTATTAGATCTTTAATATTAGCATAATCTATGCACATGTACCACACGATATCTTTAAACATGCCATAAAAGGTCCTGCCATACTGCGGATTTTAGCAGTATTTGATAATATAGCTTTGCAAGTCTTTAAATTTGGGTGTTACAGTGCAACGTGATCTCAACAACTTACAATACTTTTTGCCGAGGAAGGCTTGTACCCAGAGCTCTTCAGAACGAAATGAAACTTGTGTGCATGAACTGTGTAATGCAAAAAGTTTTACTTCATGCACAAAAAGAAAAATAAATGCGAAACAAACCCTGACGTTGCCATTCAAATTGCTAGGCGATTGCACGGTGTAACAGGGCTTTACGAGTTTTACTAGTTTAACGTGAAAGTTAAAAAAAAAACGTTTCCCAATTATATATTGTTCATAAGTAACAGATAACTCAAACTTTCGGGGACGGAAATTTTTGAAGGGGGTGAAAATTTTTCGAAGGGGGTGAACAATTTCCAATGGGAGTGAACACTTTTCGGAAAAAAGAATGCAGTTTAGGATACCCCTAAAAACTAAAAGTGTATGCCACCAAACCACTCTAAGAATTTGCGTTTTCTGCACTCGTATCTCTCTCACAACTATTTGGAAAAGCGTCTCTCCCACCTCCTCCCCTCTTCCTCCCACCCGCCCCCGCCACGGCGGGTAATAATAAGGATAGGCTGTTTCACTGAAAAGGAATTAATTGTTCTCTCTCAATTCCGCATGTAGTACCTGAAAGAAGTCTACTACGGCCCCAAATATCAACTCCTGCATTCTCGAAAGAAACAAATGATGGCCCTTTCGACCTCACGATAATTTGGACAAGACCAAGTTACAATTACAGCAACGTTACAAGCTACCAGCTTGAGTATCGAAGAGAGGGATACAGAGACTTAACGATAAGAAGGTCAATGAACTCTGTAAGTAGCAAAACAGAAATATCATTTTTGAAATCTACTGTATAAGTGACTTATAAGACTCGTGTTTATTCCCACTGATCCCAGCTCTTTAAAAGCCGATTAGCACAGCATTGTTCCTTTATTCCATTTTATTGAAACTGACTTACAACGCAACCTTGAGTTTGACAGTAAACTGTTTTACTTTCTTGCTTGGGACTCCTGTCAATAAATTGCTTTAAGCAACTTCATGCTGAAATCGATTTTTGCTTTGGTTTGGTAAGATCTTCAAAGTCTATGGATTCATTTGCATACATAACTTGGTGTTTTTGTTGCTATAATTTTCTGGGGAAACTTCAAGTTAGTTTCTCAACTAAATGTAGATTTTCAGAGTCTTTGTATAAAGGGCTGAATCTGCTTGCCACCCACAAATCACTATATATTGCTCAACCGTGGACTCCAATCATTGTTTTTCATCACTGATCACTGAGACTATTTAGTACTTGTTATATGTGGTACTTTATCTTGTCTGCCGTCGTGTTTTTTTTTTTCCTGATATGTTCTCTCGCGTCTTCCACTCAATTACTTTGTAGTTTATACTATAGTCCAGAGTCTACTCAAAGTTTTGCTTTTCTTGTTTGACCTGTCTTCTTTCTTTTTTTTTTTTGATAGGATTCTACTGATTTTTTTTTTTTTTTTTTTCGTTGTTACACCAACAGACAAAACTGCAGGACACTCTGTTGTATGTTTTTCCGCAAGAAAAGATAACATTTAAGGTTTGTGGGAGCTCTATTACAACAAGATAAATACTTAATTAATCAGTTAATTAATTAATAATTGAGATAAATACTGAAAACCTTACAGTAATTGAGGAGAAAAAGAAATACGTGGACATTCATTTATTTCTTGACCAATTAAGAAAATCCAAGTAATATTCCTGGTTTTCTTGACTTGTTATCGTATTCCTTATATGGGTTTGGATTTCTGTTCGTTAGATTGCGAATTCGCTTCACTAGATTCCATGTTTCTTTATTTTGAATCCAGTGATCTTTGGCTTGAAAAATGAATTCAAGCAATTGGGTTTTCGGATTTGTACGTGATAGCCCTAATTCAAAAAGGTACCACTATATATGATAACTAACGAATTAAATGATGTTCATTATCTAAAGACTTGATTATTTCATATTATCCTTTCTCAGAAACGACCATAAATGAATTTAGGCGAATGATATAACTACTTTGCATTATTAATTTTGTATAACTAGTCAAAATTAAAACTCCAGCAGCAAACAGGACAAATTAGTGATACAATATCACAGTATTAAGACCTAATGCGCCTTATCCATGGCACAAATCAAAGGCCTGACAGATAGGTGACATTGAAAATGTGTGTTGTTTAACTGCTTACACTAGTTTTAAATTCCAAAACAACGACAAAACATGTTTTGAATTCAAGGCTACCCAGTAAATAAAAAAATTACGTCATCAGTCGTTCATATTTATTTTTAAGCTAGAAATAAAGCCATTAGCTCACTAGTTGCATGTCTACTTTCAACTCCCAAAGGATGGTTCACAGATTAGCCCCCCAGCAGACACTGGTACTTCTTAAGCTATGTTACGACTTTTAAAGTATAACATTGTAGTCAGGGTGGAATTCCAAACCGTTACCCCTGGTTTACGAGTCGCATTCTAATGACCCGGCCTCTTTGACATCAACATTTCGTATTTCAAAGCAGCATGTTTTTCAGCCCACATCGTTGAGAAATGAGATACTGATAATTTACAAAGAAAAAGGAAATCATCGTGTTTGTTAAACGGATGGTATCACATGACCAACGTAACAGTGGAGCTGTATTTTTGTTTCAGCTAACACCAGTATTTGAGAACATATATTTGAATCGTGAAGGAGAGATACGACGAGAATTGACAGCACCAGGTAAATATTGTTTAAAGTAAAAAAAAAATAAATGAATAAAAACACTATCATTATGACAGACGAAGGAGGGATTGTGGTATTTGGGGATTATTATACAAAATATAAAGTGACCAACAGTAGGGTAACAATTCATTATTGGACTATTGTTTTCTATTGAAAGTCTCTAATCCTGACTCAAAGCCTGATCCAAATAATTTTTTGTTGATATGTTGAACGGCACTTTGAAAAAGGCACAAAACACTAATAGAAAAGTCGTTTAACAAGAAAGAGCGGAAAAGAAAATATTTGCAAAACCAGCAAATTTTAAATGAATTCGCAAGTAAACATGTTTATTTTTGTATTGACGGTACTGTTTAAATATCATTAGCACTTTTTGCTAGTGAAAAACCAAAACAAGTAACAGCTTACAATAAGCTAAAGTTCAAAGAGCAAAATCTCCCGGAAAGTTTAGGAAATGTAGCTGTAAAATCAAATGTAAATTTATTGGGCTTGCTGGAGCCTTTCAGTTTTCCCTGCGCTGCGGTGCCTGCTATGATACATTTTCAAAATTGCATAACCTAGTTCTGCATTATATTGTTTTCTTGGTTTTTTGTTTTACACGTATTTTCCTTTTTTTTTTAAATTTAAGCTGCGCATCTTTTTTTGGCATCCTCCCCGCTCAAATATCAAATGGCCCAACTATTTTCACGTTTATCTAGCTGCCGTTCAACATCGTAACGTTGTGTAACGTTGTATAACTTTCTTAATCTTCCATGGATCTAAATACGACCAACGTGAATTTTTTTCTGTCCATAAATAAACGAACGACTGAATGAATGAATGACATAAAAATAAAAAGTCAAGGAACATTATTATCATTCAAGTAAAACTTGACTTTACATGCTAGGTTTTTAAAACGTAACCATTTATAATGAAAAATACGAAAGTCAAACTTAATTAAGAAGTTGAACAAATAGACTCCAAGAAATGAAAAAAAAAGACCGCTATACTATTTTGTTTCTTAGCTCCGCCCGAAGAGCAGAGGAAGGTCCAAGCATTAAACAAAACCATATCAGAGACTTCCAAAGGGAAATGGAAAGCGATTATTTTCTGGGAGCAGCCAACGTTTAGGTACAGCACAGTGACCAGTTATACTTGGAAGGTAACCATCAATGGACGTCGAAGCGAGAGAACGGGTATTTTACCGGTAGGTGCTTTTTGATAAACTGAAAATATGGCCGTATTTTTTTTTTTTTGGCCAGAAGGACATATTTTCGTCTGAGACGAATCATTCGACTAACCTTGTATTTTTTCTGAATGTATTGTATAGCAGGTAATTCGGCCTTTTGCTGTGATGTGTATTTATCTAATAAAACAATATATCTGTCAAAACGCTGGTGGGTTCCATTGCAAGTAAACATAGAAGAAGGTGGAGCATTTTATAAAAAATATAAAGAGACTATATTTTTTAGAAATATGTTTAAAACCGATCTGTTAAAATTTTTTCCACGAATTTTCGGCAGCGTGTACTGCTGCCTTTCTTAAGTGTATGGTTTAAAATTACAATAGTGGCTAAAATAGGAGATAAAATGAATAAATTATGAAACTATAAAGCTCTAG